>OY759275.1:40398956-40563956 GCA_963662155.1 Lamellibrachia columna
CGGCGGCGGCGGCGGCGGCGGCGGCGGCGGCGGCGGCGGCGGCGGCGGCGGCGGCGGCGGCGGCGGCGGCGGCGGCGGCGGCGGCGGCGGCGGCGGCGGCGGCGGCGGCGGCGGCGGCGGCGGCGGCGGCGGCGGCGGCGGCGGCGGCGGCGGCGGCGGCGGCGGCGGCGGCGGCGGCGGCGGCGGCGGCGGCGGCGGCGGCGGCGGCGGCGGCGGCGGCGGCGGCGGCGGCGGCGGCGGCGGCGGCGGCGGACATAGAGCGACAGACGTCTTCTCCTGAAACGTGTTGACAATAGTGACATGTTGTCACCGAGTTGAGTGCTTAAGTGTAATCACGTCGTCTCAGCCGTGTCTGTTTGCCTTCCGCTAATACGTGCTGTCCTCACGTACGTTTACATAAGATGCTCAGCTGAACTGGCGGTGGATAAAAAAGTAAAGCCATAACGAAATCATATGATGTATCCTATAGTTCACGCGGAATGTGAGATGTAGTTATCATCCTCTTCAGCAGAGGCATTTTCCACACTCGAGACTGTACGTCTGTCGTACAAGTGTTCTCTTGTCCACTTGTAAAGCACGCAGCTGGTCGCTTGTTCTTATGATGTTAAGTAATAGGAGTGACTAAGCATAACGTAGAGGGGCAACAAACCCCCTCTGGGCGTTTGCAGTATTATAATTTCCTTATTTGTATAATATGTTTTCATATACATTCTATATCGCCCACAACTGATACATTTATACCACTACTATAATTGTATTAGCCTATTGTATACATTTACATATTTTGTCTCAGTTTCTTGAGGCTGTTGTACGTAGTCCTGCTTTGGTAAGGATGATTTGTATAATTCTTATTATTATTATCATCTATATTCGGACTCAAGATAGCACTCATATGCTTATACAGCAGTTCATGGTGGATCATGCTATATTTGGACATAATGTGTCTTACATTTTTGCCCACAATGGACCTATAAACAAATGTAATTGTATTTGCTATATAATTAACAACCATGTTGTTTGACAAGGCTACTGTTCTGTAAAGCTATATAAATCTACAGACCAACGCAACATCTAAAGGTATACATTCAGCAATTAATGGTATTAAATCTCTGTGCGAACCATTGTGGCTTCCATACCTTACGCAAAGCATTACGCCACTGTATGCACACCTTGTTAAAACTGTCATGCCAAAGTGGCCATAGTTGAAACCCGTACAATGCACAACAATGCTGATGACTTACTTACTTACTTACTTACTTACTTACTTACTTACTTACTTACTTACTTACCAAACTCAGACATATATCTATTTACACTACAGTTACATTTCTTGATACCATCAAACACCATTTCACACTTATCGGTTATGCTAAGTACATTTCCCAGATGTGTAGTGTACTCACATGTAGAAACATCTGCACCTTTTATTTCAAAATGCGGATCAGCATCCTTCTTGTTGTGCACTAATAGTTTCCTTTTTGACCCATTAAACAACACATAGTAGGACATAGTAGAATAATGTCATCGGCATATCCTGCAACTCCTCAGAAACGTAGCCCAATATAACAGCCAATACAAAGGTTGTTTAATTCATCCAACATCCCTTCCATGTATATTCCAAATAGAAGTGGAGATAAACACCTCCTTGGCGAGCCCCATTCTTAATATTGAATTGGTTTGATATTACGTCCTTCCATCTAACTTGTAATTTCTGGTGTGTGTACGTGTGAAGTAAAAGTCTTACAACTAATGGGCACATACCCATATCAATTAATTTTATGAAGCTGAAATTTTAATGTGAATATTTTACCGCGTGTTTCGCTTCTGCAACCATATTATTGTAATCAGATAGACATGATGATATGCGGCTCCATCTGGCTATCTCGAAATGCATATTTTCGAGCCTTATGGCTAGATGGAGAGGGTAGCAAGTTCTCGCATATGGGCGTCTTGCCCCACCTTACCCTACCTGCGATGTTGAGGAGATAGACATGAGTGTGTGGATCTGTGCGTGCGTTCGTGCGTTCGTGCGTGCGTGCATGCGTGTCCCGTGTTTGAATTTAATTTATGCATATTTGTATTCGTTTAATATTGACTAGCTTACGCATATTACATGGAGTACATTGAATACAATGACATGTCCCAAACAACTAACACAATAGTATTTCCGTTCGGGGGCTTTTTTACTCGAATTTAGGGAACATGTAGATTCATTTTGTTTCCTCAATAATAACAGCCTGTGTTACAAATGATGTGCGTGCATAGTTGTAATGTGTATCACGCTTGTTAGCAAATGCACATCAACGCATTTGAATACAAATGCAAATTTATTCAAATAAGTTTCAGATGATTTTATAGAGATGGTGAGTTTGTTCCAGATTGTGAGCGCATCTTCAGAGAAACAGAAAGGACGTAGACAACACGAAAAAAGATAAATACACAAGGAGCGGAAAAAAGATTGATGTCTGCCATCAAATAAATCCGCCCTTACAGACCATATGACAACTGAAAACCACATCATAGACTGGGAGGGAGTGAAAATTGTAGACAAGGAACCCAACCGAAGAATCCGGCATATCAAGGAAGCCATCTGGATCAGGAAAACTAGAACACCCAACAACAGAGACGAGGGCAATTAAGAACTTCCTCACGTGTACGATGACGTCATTCAGTGTCATCGGTACTGATGAAGTCAACGTGATACGTTGACGAAAGCCTCTACCAGGTAAATTAAACACACATTGGATATATAAAATGAAAGTTATCTGATTTAATGACTTCCTTGTTCACTTGCCAACTGACGATCTTATCGTTCACTGGATGTCATGGTTCCACAATTGATGCTTCTTCTAGATTCGATATTTTCAGCCTATGGTGAAATTCGCCGTCTCACATGCGAAACTGGGTTTCTTTAGACCAGCATGAAACCTGTATGCCCACAACATGGTGAGACACTGCGAGTTATTCACGGCATTATTGGTTTCATGTTGCATGATCGAATCCTAATCATAGTCAGGCTAGAAGTAAACTAAACTGACACGCGTAACGTTTGCCTGCGACATCTTGTGTTAGAAAGTATAGTTTTCATTGGCTAATAGATTATATAGATTCCAAGACAAGGCAATATTTATTTTCTAATACCTTACAATTGTGTAGGAGATAAATATAAAATACCTAGAGTACTTATGAGTACAGTACATTTTAAAGTAAGAAGAACAGTTAATATTAGTTAAACTTACTAATTATGATGTTGATCAATTGACAAAAAACTGTGGCTGTTAAATAACACGAAAAACTTGAAAGTATTAACGTGATTAATAAAATATCTTGACGAAAAGATACTTCTTTGTTCTCTTAGAGTGTCACATTTGAACATTATATGAAATTCACCCACGATCTCATTTCTATTACACAAAATACAATATCTTTCATGTCTATCAATATTGAACCATCTGCTTGTTTCAATGGGCAATCTTGTGTTACTAAGTCTAAATAGAGTAAAGACATTCTAATTCTTAATCAATCAACCACAATGTCAAGTATGGTTCAAACTCGAATGTTTTTTTTAAACACTGTCATTGTCACTGTGAAATATAAATTAATTTTGAACGACGATTGTCGTGTAACGTAACTGTATGACATGGAACTTTCCTATGACTTTGGCTGCATTCGATTCACCCGCCGGCGTAAGCCGCCGGTGAGGTGGCGTACGCCGTTAGTGCTCGACTCATACCCTCATAAGCCGCCGGTGAGGTGGCGTAAGCCGTTGGTGCTCGACTCATACCCTCATAAGCCGCCGGTGAGGTGGCGTAAGCCGTTGGTGCTCGATTCATACCCTCATAAGCCTGTTGGCTATTAAAACGGCGAGTTCAAATACATATGGTAGAAATCGGCGGAAAGAGTATTGACATCTTAATTAGTGTTATGTGCTCCCCCTCCTTGTTCCCTGCTGTACAGTGGTGAGGGTCAGGTACAGTCTCTTCCTCCTTGTTCCCTGCTGTACAGTGGTGAGGGTCAGGTACAGTCTCTTCCTCCTTGTTCCCTGCTGTACAGGGGTGAGGGTCAGGTACAGTCTCTTCCTCCTTGTTCCCTGCTGTACAGGGGTGAGGGTCAGGTACAGTTACAGTATTGTCGAGCCACTCTTTCTGTTCTTTCTTTCCATAGTTTTCTATCGGCAGCCCCGTCTCTCCATCTTTCATCCTCTCCCGATCTTCCCATATCCCTCCTCACGCAGTCCTCCCATCTCAGTTGTGGCCTTCCCCTTTTCCTGCGTCCTTGATGTTTTTCCACCTCTGCTCTCTTTGCTAGTTTATCTGCATACATTCTTGCCAAGTGGCCTGCGCATCTCCTCCGGCTTCTCACCAATTTTCCTGTTAGGCTTCATTGCATCCCAACCTTTCTTGAGGTCGGTGATCCTTCTTCTGTCCACCCTCTTTGTTCTTGCTATTCGTCGAGCCCAGTTGTTCTCACAAACTTGCTGCTGTTGCTGGTGTTGTTCTGTCAAGGCTACTGTCTCCAGACCATACAGACATGCCGGTGTAGCATACGCTCTCATGACATTCCATTTCAGCTTTTTCGACATTTTCTGTCCAACATTACTCCCTCTACCTTTCTTCAGGCATTCGCTCCCGCGTGTATCCCACGTCGCACTTCTACCTCTAAATGCCCATCCTCCGTAACCATTCCTCCAAGGTACACAAAGCCATCCACTTGCTTGATCTCCTTACCGCCCAACCTGATGTTCAACTCCCCCCCCCCTCTCTCTCTCTCTATCTATCTCTCTCTCTCTCTCTCTCTCTCTCTCTCTCTCTCTCTCTCTCTCTCTCTCTCTCTGGTGTCTAACCCACATCACTTCTGTCTTCTCTAGGCTCACTCTCAGTCCATGCTTCTTGAACAACCCCTTCCATTCCTCCAAACATTTCCTGTAGTTCTTGTTTTCCCTCTGCTATTATGGCCAGATCGTCTGCAAACATCATCTTCCTGGGAATATCCTTCGTGCTGATCTTCCTGCTGATAAGTAAACCACGATGAACAGTAAATTAAGGGCTAAGGGCACTTCCTTGCCTCAAACTGTTGTTAACTGGAAACTCTTCCGACAACCCAGATCCAACCACCACTCTTCCTTTCGTTCTCTCGTACATTGCTTCCACCATCCTGGCTTCTGCTTCTGGCACTCCCATGCATCTCACTGTTGCCATCACAATCTCTCTTGGGACTGTGTCATTACCTTCTCCAGGTCCACAAATCCCACTACCATTCTCTCTTGCATCTCCAACCTCTTCTCTACCAGCTATCTTAATGCAAACGTCCCATCAGTGGTCCCTCTGCCCTTTCTGAATAGCCGTTGTTCTTCAACCAATTCTTGCTCTACTTTCTTTCGAATCCTCCCATTCAGGATTCTCTCTAGTAGCTTCATGGTGTGACTTAGAAGTGTTATATTTACATAATATTGTGAAGATTAGTATTTAATTTAAAACTGCATCCTCAACTTATTTAGTCTACCACAAATACAGTTCTTTTTATGTCCAAATATGTAGTATGTGAATAGTTTATGTAACATCCGTAGGCGATTTAATAAAAAAGTAAAAAAATTCAAAGAATCGAAATAATTGACTTTAGTTGTTAGATCTGGTAAGGGTCAAAATAGTGCACATCCAAAATTGTAAATGTTACATATTGGTGTTATACCGTAAGGTGCTGCCACCTTTTGACTATTTTCAAGTAAAGAACCGTTGCATCGGTGTCGCTATAATGCTATGTCATATAACACTGTTTTGCTTGATTATTAAGTGTGCTTCTCGCCCAATTCATAGCTTTTGTGTTGAGCTCTTCAAAATGTAGTAACGGCCACCAAGATACTACAGTAAAGAATGTGCGGGTCAATGCCGATCGTGGACGTGACCTCCATCCTCTCGCCGATCACATGGCGAAGTTATGAAATTTCACCAACGGTGAAATTCGTGAGTTTTCAGCGTTTCCATTTTCACTTCAATTAATGTTTGACCAAACATTAAATAATTGAATAGTTCGTCTGATGATTTCACAAAAACTACATACAAAAGTTGCACAAACGAACTAGCATGTTGTAGTTGATACTAGGCAGATTTGATTTATCGCAAAATGAATTTGAAAAATACTAATTAAGGAGGGCCCTTTGATAGATCGTCCGCTATAATAAAACAGGTCGTTTGTTTTGCGGATGCGTTAAAACAACGGGCGAAGGATGGCGGGTGCATTTAACGGAAGCGGACAGGCGTGTTCGATGCCTAAGCAGATTTTGGTGGGAGGGGGATTCTGACCTACATTCGTCCACTGCCTCCCCTTCCAATACTTGTGTACCACCCGTTGAAAGAACTGGTTGTGAAGGTGGATTCTATAATCTGCTCATTACAGAGCATCTTTCCAAAGAGACAGATGACAAAGAGACATTGATTCCGTATTCTGTTGATGATTCTGTTCACTACAAACCACCTTTTCAACGTTCAACAAAGAGCATTTCGTGAAACTGGATACACAAGTCAGACAATGTAGATGTAGATTTTAATGATGATTAAGAACCAAGTGACGCTTATTAATTAAGCAATGACATAAAACTGCATACGAGGTACATAATCTAACATACGAGGTACATAATCTAACATACGAGGTACATAATCTAACATACGAGGTACATAATCTAACATACGAGGTACATCATCTAACAGTGATGATTATTCATACGATCACGTCAGTATTTGATTGGGCATTTGAAAAATCGCATTCAAATATAAATGTTTAGGGTACGCACTCCAATGCAAATTCCCTGAACATATCAACTGAACGCTTATGTAAATGGTCAACGTTCAAATGAATTTGAATTTGTTAGCAAGTCTGATGTGTATAGCTCCACCCTCAATTTCCCAGTTACGTTAATATTATGGTGAGGGCATGCATGTATACCAAACTTCAAATATCCAACCGCCTACACATATAGAGTATATAGACACACGCTTTTGAGGACAACACGCATTGATCAAGACACCGCGAGTACTTCTCTAGGACCTGGTCTTCCATTGACACACATATCTCGACGGTGCATGTTCCTATGTAATCATGACACAAGACGCTGCAATGAACTTTTGGCCGCTGCTGCTTCAACGTCAGTGCCCGGGATCGGCTTCAGTTCTGAGTCCGAACCCTGTTTTCAAAACCCAAAGGACGAGCTTGGCGTGGGATGTCTTCTTTAACTGAGTTGGCTTCCGTACCACTAACTACTCTAGAACGAATACAGGAAAGAGTAACTAAAATGATTCCCGAACAGAGAGACCTTAGTTATGAATAACGCCAAAAGAATGTGGTTTACCAGACCTAAATACAAGGATTGTATCTAGGGTTGGTAAACAGATTGTGTAAATGCTAGCAGCGTGAATATGTCTAAAAACAAAATTGACAATTATCTCAGAAGGGCGGGTTAAACATAAGCGAAAATTTTTTTGACTCGAGAAGCCAATGGCTTCCTTGTCCAGGTGCCATCTGGGCCTTTTGCCTTGGACGACAATCTTGTTAAATTTTATTAAACTGCAGTGATCACAGAGTTAATTCATCGGAATAGTAAATGCAATTGATGACCACTACAACATTCATGACAAACGTCTCTATAATTTCAACAAATAAAATAATCAAATAAAAATAAAAAAATTTTTTTTTATAATTTGCCACATACATAAAAGTAACATTATTTTCCATAACACGGTATTGTATATGTCACTACACTGTGTTATATCACGTATGTCGCACTAATTTCTGTGGGGACTTTTGACCGTTTTCAAATTAAGTACGGGGCACTTTTGACTGAGAGCCTTTTGATCTAAATGGCCTTTGCCGGTGCTCCACCATAACGGCACATACTAAATGGCACGTGCTATAACGGTACCATAGAATTGATGACGAAATTTGCATGTTTCGGTATACACTTTGACTTCGTTTCTTCTCATTGTGGCTCATTGCAACTGAGATTTGGACGTTATTGAAATCCTAATTAGTTAACAATATCCACGGAGGCATTAATTCAATTAAGCTGTGAAACAAACATACAACAATCAGTCAGTTTGGCCAATCAGTCGAAACAATCAGTCGAAACAATCAAAGAACCAATCAATCTGCTCGGTCAATTAACAGAAATGATCAAACAAACATGAATGGAACACATTAACATGTTTTTAAGCATTTATCAGCAGAATAATTATATCAAGTTGAATTGTTTGAAATGATGAGTATCCTAAGTCATACGTGTACGATGTATCGTAATTCCACTATAGGCCGACATTTATTTTCTTGTTAGATGCCAGGGTGGTGATGTATAACCTGTATGGTTGAATGTCTGTTACTCTATTTGACTCTAAAGCAATTTGAATTAATGAATTTAGCTTCCCCCGATGTAATCCATAAAATTCCTAACAACGCATCTGATTGGTTGATGCGGCAAGTCGGACGTTAAAAGCTAACGTAACATTCGGTGTGTGACTTGGCCTTTTATTTTTCTAGTAGAATACATGTTAAGATTGGTTCACAACTGTGTTGCACATGCACGCACGCACGCACGCACGCACTCTCGCACACACGCACCATACATCCAGATAAACCAATATATAAGCATATGTGACGTAACATTAGATGTAGACGTAGAACCATATCCTTGTTTCACTCTTTATTGAAATCAACATTTACTGATTGTTAATTTTTATAACTTCAAAAGTCTAATGCAATAGTACATGGATCGTAATTACAAGAGCTCGACAAGTTTCATAATACAGAAAGTGCGTCTTGACTTCTGCCAGGAACATAAATATTCCTGTTCAGAGTTCGCAATGCACGAAAAGTAAACAAGACATCAGAAATAATGGTAGAATAGAACGGTTGTTTGTAAAATGTGGCGGGAGTGTAGATTGACGGGTGGAAAAGCACGGAGCATACAACGTCGGCGCCAGCGATTGGTCATTATATGCCCACATCGTGCTGCGCCATCTGTTAACAAAATAGTGCAACTCTGTTCTGTTTGTCAACAGGGTGCGCTGCATGTACCAAACAACAGTGGTCAATCACAGCTACGTCCTTCGTTTTCCGTAAGTGAGTATTTTCACAGGGTTAAATGCTCATTTCATTTTCATCTTACACTGACACCACTAACATTTGTTGTATGTAGTGTCAAAATGTTATGACACTGTTATCATACTCGTCCTATTTGGTACATAGCTGAACATACGCATATGAAGCGCCCGCAGTTAGTGCAGCAAACCTGTATTCCTACGCGCCACTGGCGATGCAGGGGCGTCCGCATGCTTTTTTCAAAGGTGGAAACAAAATTATGTTGTCTGATTTCGACCAGAAATCTTTACACTTACCAAAATGTTTACTTTCAATGAACAATGATGATATAATTGCATATATTTAATAAACAAATATGTGATCTACTTAACACAACTAGTAAACAATCTACTCGCCATAAAAGACCTCAATTTTACAAACATCCAGTTTTGCCCCCCTCCCCCACCCCCCGGAAGCCCATGTGACTAGGTAGTTTAGTACCGGTCTTGTCGTTTTTATTCCACCGCACTATAGACACAAACATTTGAGCACACGTCCTAAACACCGTAATTATCAGATGACATTAGTTCTTTTTTTTCAACTCTCCATCTACGCATGATTTCACGCAAAGGCCCGAATGTTCGACGCAGCCACCGATGCACCACCAGTATTGGTCCGTGTTCACTTCCTTCTTCGGCACGCAGAGCTTCTTCAAGCATTCATTCTTGAAGGGACGACAAAAATCCGTACATTCTTTCACAAATTTCTTCATCTGCTGCTGATTTCCCTCAGCACCGACCGTCACGAGTACTGTCACGAAGACAAGAGCCGCCAAACTCACCAACTGCAACAATCGCCCGTGCAACCCATTAGATGCTGCGACAGAATACAATACAGACATAGTAACAAATATTCAGTAATAAACAGTAGTCTCGAAAAGCCATCCACAGTTACTACACAGGTGCCACGTTGAAGAATTAGTAGGAAGGAGATTCGCCTGCTTGAGATGAATTAACAGAAGAAGTGCACATCACACGCTGCACAAACATAAATGAATGTCTCGATGGTGTCATTGTATGCATGCATTCTATAGCCACGTTTTACAGCAGATGTAGCCGGGTAAAATGTAAAGTTCGAAAAGAAGATGTTTTGAAAAAGAATGAAAGTTAAATTATGACAACATTGGTATCAAAGAAGAATATCTTTGCAGAGTATAGGACACGTGGCCCGCGTGTAATTAGAAGGATATTAATAGAGTGTAAGTAATATTAGAAATATACGTAGAACCATATCCGTGTATGATTATTCATTGATATCAACATTTAGTGATGTTTATTTTTCATCACTTCAAACGTGTAATGTAATAGCACAGGAACCGTAATTGCAAGAGCCAGATAAATCTAATGCCAAGTGTCGACAAAACGGACCCAGTGTACACTAACGGATGTTACCGTCTATATTATAATGTTACCCCCGGTGCTCAGGTAGCCATACTATTGCATTTCGCCAACCGTTTACATGACAATCGAAATTCTGTCACCGGATTGGATCAAAATGTGTGTCACTATTTGGCAGTGACTTTGTCAATTTCACGAATGCGTTGATGTGTAAAACGGGAGGCATTGATGTGTAAAACGATGGGCATTGATGTGTAAAATAGTAGGCCTTACTGTGGTCGCCAATAGGAAAAGTAATTGTGTGCGTTAGCCAGACGACGGACATGTGTTGTGAAACAGTGCAAATTTTGGTATTAGATCGGTACCAACGCAGTGATAATTTGTATCCAATATAACAGTTCTGTTGCCGTGTTCTTTAGGGTAGGCGGGATGATGTTACGCCCATAATTGTACGCGCGTGCGCACACGCATACACGCGCGGACATTATTGTACTCCCGCACGCGCGCACGCGCGCACGCTTCAACAAGACAATCAAGCAAGCAAACAAACAAACAAATATTTCACACCAAGTACAAGGCAGCAGATACTTCAAAAAGTAAACGAGCAGTGTACTTACTGTCCACTTCATCTTGGATAGACGTACTGTCTGCTGCAACCTGAAACGATGACGTCACATTAGATGACTATTCAGCTACCGAACGATAGGAAATGTTAACGTAACAATATTCACAGGTGTCATCATTACCGCTTTCAGGCGGGGAAAACCCCTAGTCCTAGGACGAAACTTTGCAAAATGACCCATGGGGTGAGGTCGGATGTGCAAATCCATCCCCATGGGCCCCCGGGGTGGAGATCCAAATGACAAAAAACTGTAGCAGAAGATACAACGATGGAATTAATTTGTTTTCTATGTTATCACAAATGACATAGATATACCCCATAGTCCATAGAGGTGTTTATGGATACAACGCGTCTATATATAGAATAACATGCATACCTAGCAACATTATAGTAACATTGTAGCTATCCACAGACGTGGATTTGACTAGAAAATACACATGACTACCCTTTCTCTCCGTACAACGCCGGGTAACTCGGCTAGTAACGTATAACGCGGAAATTCAAAACGTACCTCTGTTGTAGTAGGAAACTGTGCACAAAATGCCTAGGTTAACGTGATCAGCGTCTTGACGTTCAACCGCTGAACCAAATGTGTGAGATCCCCCACCTGCGGTGTCCTGGTGCGATTGTCTACCAGTTAGCACTTACAAGAGAACAACTATTGCCACTTATGTACCACTGCGGCTGCTTGACCCTAGGTCAGCTCATTAGAACCAACCATTTGTCATCAACAGCTGTCATGTGCCTTCCGCATGTTAAGCACTTTGATGTAGCAAGTAGAACCTATCACGTCCAAGCTTCTCTAAGTAGTGTAGCCAATCCGTACCCATTAAACCAATGCATCCCTCCCTCCCTCCCTCCCTCCCTCCCTCCCTCCCTCCCTCCCTCCTCCCTCCCTCTCTCTCTCCCTCCCTCCCTCACTCCCTCCCTCCCCCTTCTCTCCCTCCCCACTTTTATTTTGCTTTAAAATAAAAATTGCTGAAGAGTTTCACACCGGTACCCCAGCCTCCAGTCGGCTGTCTCGAACCAGTGCAGTCTCAAGCCCAATCTTGGGCTAACGCAGGAGTTTGTGGTGGTCTGTGCGCATTTTTTAATTGATATTTTTATTTATTTTATGTATAGGATGTCAGTTGAAATGTGTTAATAGGTTTGGTTAGGTGTATGGAAACTGTCGCTGTCTTGCCTCATGCACACATGGACAGTCTCCACACCCACACCATGGAATAAGTTTACGTTGCTGTTTTGTAGGCAGTTTAAGTGAGGAGGTGTGGTGAAAGGGAACTCCCCATGATGGCTTCTTGAAACAATTTGGAGTTTTTGATGTTGGTAATTTTTGGTGGGATCATATTCCACATGCAAATTGCTCGGGGATAAAATGAAAAGACCATTGCATTTATACGACATCTGGGGGCTACGTATTGTCCACGGGTTCGATAGCGGGTTAGTAGGCCTGGAGGGGGGTGATCTCAATAATGTTATTTATAATGTTGTAGAAGGTTGTGGCTTGTTTAATAATATGTCTTCATTCAAGGATTGGCCATCCAAGGGCAGTAATTAGATTTGTTGGATTTGTGTTCTGTCTGTAATAAATTTTAACAAATCTGGCAGTAGAGTGTTGTACTCTTTCAAGGCTTTTAACTTGTGAAATGGTGTGAGGATTCCATACGGGTGACGAATACTGGAGTTTTGGCCGGATTAACATGTTGTATGCTGTTTGTTTAACTTCGGGTTTACAAGGGCCAAGATTTCGTTTAATCATGCCTAAAATTTTCGAAGATTTTGAAGCTATGTCAGTGACATGATTTATCCAGGTTAATTTGGAATCCAATTTTACTCCGAGATATGAGTGGATGGATACTGTAGATAGTGGTTGGCCAAAAAGCGAGTACTTGTGTGGACTGGTTTAGTTTTGTTTGTTATTGGAAGGTGGACACACTTAGATATATTAAATTCCATTTGCCATTTATCTGACCATGTTTGGAGTTGGTTGAGGTCAGTTTGAAGAATTTCTTGGTCAGTTTTGGAAGAAATTTGTGTTTTTTTTTGTGTATGGGAGTTACTAATGCTTGTAGCCAGTCGTTAGGGAGTTTTCCTGTGTTGTATGATTGTTGGAAAATTTGGGTGATGATGGGAGCTATCTGCTTTGCAGTTTCTTTAATGACTCTGGCTGGGAGTTCATCTGGGCCTGTAGCTTTGTTCTGGTTTAGATTTTCCAGCTGCTTTATTATGCCACCTGTGCCAATTTCGAGAAGGGGGGTGTTGGGGTAAGTAGAGGGGGCTATTTGGGGGATGGGTGCTTTTCTTGGGTAAACACAGAACTAAATTGGTTGTTAAGGGCATTTGCTTTATCACGATCATTTATTATTAGCTGGTCGTTTACTCGAAGTGTGGGAATGCCAATGTTTTCTCGTTTATTTGCCTTAATAAATTACCAGAATCGTTTTGGATTAGTTTTCAGGCTGTCTCCAGTGTGGTTGTTAACATAGTCTTTGTAAGATTTTGCTAATGATTTAGTAGCTTGCACGCATACTCCCCAATGTTCCATGGGCAGCAGTGTCCACAATCTATATGTAGGTAAATGATCTAAATAATTAGCACATTTCATCGTACACTAATAATGTGTGCGTTGTTCAAAAATATGTCGCCATGTTGCAGCCCCAGTTTGGGGCTGCAACTTGGCGCATAGACACCGCCCACTTCAGCATTAATTACACATGTCTTCGATCGGGTCCACAAACTAATGATCTCCTGACACATCCAGGAAGCAATGTCTGAAATGGAAAATTGTCCGAAGTCGTGTGAACACGCCGTCGTTGTAATACTTCTTCGTACGAATGTTGTCATATGACACTTGGAAATATTTAGCGAAATATTTGGTCAAGTGGCCTGTCCTGTGTGTAGTCGACTTACCGCAACATCACATCAGGCATGGGGCAATTAACTTATAAAGTTAATTAATTAAATTACAATTAACTCAGAAATGTTCCAATTAAATTAACCTCACACACTTCTCAGGTCAATTAAATTAAATTAAATTAACCTCCCAAATTCTTCAATTAAATTCAATTAACAATTAACAATTAAATTGTGTTTTGGTAGAAATGCAGATTACATTTATATGTCACTGTTTTTTGTAAGTTTAAGCACTTCATACAAGTCATCATTGAAATAATAATATGCTACTTGTTATTTACACACTTTTAACAGTTCTAAAATCACAAGTAGGTACGTTAACGTTACCGTTATGATAGATAGTGTTCATATATATATTGATGGAATTACTTTACTGAGGAACATTATTATTATCATCAAACAAATCTGAACATTATTGTTAGCTTATAAAAGAAATGTGTTTTGATTATATAATATTTATATACCAAGACATTTGTTCATGGGGTATTTGATCACATTTTAAAAGTTGTAGATGCTTGTTAAAATTAATGTTTTTTTCGGAAAGGAATGTAAAGTTGTGGCTGAAGATTTGCAGGTTGTGGAGTTTCCTCCAATGTTCAGCCACCAAGTTAACAGAACCGGGTAACTGCATATATAATTTGTATGCACCAATTTGTTATTTATGCAGTGTTTAATGCTAAATCATTAGCTTTCCCCCTTATATACTAGCATTTAAATATGTATACAACATTTTTGGTTTGCTTTTGATTCCATTTGGCGAAATAAAAAGATCCCAAACTGAAGCTATTTTACTTTTCTCTTCATGTTATAGGTACACTTGCAGATGTACAGGAAAATATAGATACATAGTCTAATGCATAAGTCCACTTGGCTGCAAGTTGCCAGTCAAATATGTTTACTTTAGACAGAAATTTGCAGAAGCCATCATTTGTCAACTTATCACACTACCAGAGGACATTCTATTGTCTAGGCTTTCCCTCCACCTCACAGGTGCCTGAATGACCAGCCCACTCCAGTTGGTACAGACAGTATTAATGCTCTGTGATGTTCTCCCTCCCATTCATACATGCCTTAACCTGATCTCTGTCAGGCTAATGACTGGAATAGTGACTGCAGGCCTTTTGGAAATGGGTAACATGGGTATGAACTATCCAGTAATACCAACTGTTAAATGAGCACTTAATTGAGAGTTAATTGGGAATTTGTACGGCTCCTCGATCTACTGCGGTGGCAAAAACCGTTGGGCAAAAGGGCAATTTTGTGAAGCAATCCAGCACTAGCAACTGGTATTTTATTGTGTGAAATGCGGTCGGAGCCACAAATCAAGATCGACCGGTCAGCGGACTAACTTGTCGACTGTTCGATCTGATGGTCCGCTCTAAATTACGTCCAGAGCGTCCAGTGATGGCAAACCGTTCGGAAAGGCTATTAGTTTTAGTATGTAACCTAACAAGTCTTTCCGGAAAGGCTCTTTAGTCTGTAACCTAAAGGGTATTTCTGGAACGGTCCTTTGGCCACTTCTTTAGCCGCTTCCTTAACCATTTCTTTAGCCACTTCTTTAGACATTTCCAATATAGTTCTGTCATAAACTAACTTCACGTCCGCATTGTGTGACGTTCTCCACACCCTGCTCGTCCTACAGCACTTTGAGGCGGTGTCACATTCACAACTATAGCACAGACGTTGAACAAAGATCGGAACCACATTCAAGGGAAAAGGAGATAAACTCTAGGCGTCTAATCAAATGTATTATGAATAATGTGTGGGGGCCCTTTGTTGAGCCCCCTGTGGGAGGGGGCTGAACAAAGGGCCCCCTGTGGGAGGGGGAGGGCTGAACGAGTGCATCACGTGTATCTTGGTTAATCCGGAACTGTCTCGTGACGACGCGGACTTGATAAGATCAGCATAACTACATTTACATTTACATCAAGAGTACTTGTAGCAAATGTATCCGCTCTGCACATTAGGAAGTAGCTATTTCCTACACACTTGTAAAACTACGCAGTCCGTCAAGATCTGATATTTGTCGAATTTAAATTAAACAGTGGGAATTCCATTTGAGTAACCCAACATGTTGCCCGGTTGAGACAATGTCGTTACTTTGTCGATAAACGAGAACATTATTACATTCATAATTCGTTATGTATACTATAGTTTAAGCCTACATGTATGAGTATTTACAGTTGTTACTATCGTTACTATAATTACACACTTAAGCCTATTTTGATTGATTTGTATATAGTGTTTATCGTATTAGCAAAAACCTTGTAAGGTACTCAGTATTAGTCAGTGTGATTATATCCTTTTTATATAATCAAAAATGTCTAGCAAAAGTGAGACGATCACTGTTGTAAAGAAACATTTTGATCGATTGATTGATTGGTTGACTAATTGATTGATTGATTGATTGATTATTAATGTTGCTAAGCGGAAGAAGGTAGAACACAGTAGAAAAAAATAACAATGGTCTGGCAACGATGGGTGAACGCAAATATGCAGCCAGTCGTCGTAGTCGTGTGATTACAACGTAGTCGTGTGATCTACAACGTGGTCGTGTGATTTACAACGTAGTCATGTGATTTACATCTTAATCGTGTGACCAACAACGTAGTCGCGTGTCTTACAACGTAGTCGTGTGATTTACAAACGTAGTCGTATGATCTACAACATAGTCGTATGATCTACAATGTAGTCGTGTGATTTACAACGTAATCGTTTGATCACAACGTAATCGTGTGGCTTACAACGTAGTCGTGTGACTTAGAACGTAGTCGTACGATTTACAACGTAGTCGTGTGAGTCTCGCACGATTATCTGCACTTCCCGAGACATCTTCAAACACGCCAGAAATAAGACCGCTGATAGAGTCGCTATGTACAAAGCAATCTGTTATATACACATACACCATTAGGTTCTGCCATTTAATAGCTGCCCACTAACGTAAATTCACTATTTTCGATTCTTTGAGCAATTCCTTAAGTATTTGTACAATTTCATCGTAACAATATTCTTAAGTTGATTCCCAAGACAACAATTACTCTTACTTCTATATAATGATCAACATTACAACAACTTAAACCAAAACTCGCCATCTCCTACACCTAACTCCACTTTAACCAAAAGAATATTTTGACTAGTTGTTGTGTTTGTCGAAATGCAGTTTCCAAATTATTAAATTCAACTCAAACAATATTTAGCAATACGTCTACTTATGGTGTTGACATATCACAGTTAATTTATTGCAGGCCAGAGTAGCTGCTGTGAGTAGTTAAGTGGTTATAGTCATAAGCCCCTTCAAGCTAGGCCAGTGGTACATTATATAAGTGTGCGCTGTTGGCGAGCCGTGTTGAGATCAGCACAGACAACAGTAAACGCTCTTCAAGTAATTCGGGTACGTACATTGAATTTCCAAGTTCCAACCGATTTATAGCAGCTTACGTTGTAATCGTTCTTGAACTTACGTTTCGACTCACTAAAAATCTCCAGTTTAATCTTTTAGAATTTTTTTATCAAAATAACAGGGTAACGTGGCGATTCCTATGCGGTAAAGAAGTTCGAAAATGGCATATGAAAATATTGTTCTTTACAACCTGCATCAATCCATCGTCAAATTAAACGTCCATATATTAAGTGCGTGTGCGTGCGTGCGTGCGCGCGCTTCGGGGGGGGCGAAGTTGATAGATGCAAGCATATTGGGGGACAGAATTATACTCCAGCGAACCGCACCAAAAACATTGGAAGACCCGATCCCCGCACCCAAGGTCGGACCCCTAGATGCGCACACGATAGATCTTAGACTCGCAACACATTTATATCGTCGCTGAAAAACAAACTCCATGTTTGTGTTTACAAGACACTTATCTGAATGTTTACCGAATGTTGGTGTTCACCAAATGCATGCAAAAATTCGTATATATATCTATGACATTTACTATTTGTTTACCCACAGCTCACTCACGGAACGCGGCAGAAATGAAGTTAATGGTAAGTATACTTTCACGTTGTCATCCATTCCTATACATCCTGCATGCGATCGCGACTCAAACAACCAATGTCTTTTTCATAGGAATTAAGGTAGGCCCTGTTGTTTCTATTGTGTGGGTGCTCACGCATTAAGGTAGGCCCTGTTGTTTCTATTGTGTGGGTGTGTGCGCATTAAGGTAAGCCCTGTTGTTTCTATTGTGTGGGTGCTCACGCATTAAGGTAGGCCCTGTTGTTTCTATTGTGTGGGTGTGCGCGCGTTAAGGTAGGCCCTATTGTTTCTATTGTGTGGGTGCTCACGCATTAAGGCAGGCCCTGTTGTTTCTATTGTGTGGGTGTGCGCGCATTTGGGTACGTGCGTCATTTCATTTTATGTTAAAATATACGCAACCGGAGAGGAACAGAATCTCTGCGGAACAAATCAGTAGTGCAAACATAACAATCCGAAGAGGTTCTTCGGATCTCTCCGATCTCTTTTTTCCATTTGTCCCGAGAGGTTCCGTCCATCTCCGATACAAAATAGACCATATATGGTGACGCAGTGTTGTTCTCTGTTGCAGCTCGTTGGTGTGGCGGCAGTTGTCCTAGTGACAATGTTTGTTGTGACTACGGCGCAATTGGGCACTGATCCTTCTGCGGACACGAAGCAGGCGTCCAAGAAATGCGTCAGTATATGTCACTCGATCAAGGTGGGATGCGTGGAGAAGATTTGCACGCCGAAGTTGCTTGAGCGGGACTCGCGCTGGTGGTGTGTTGGCGGTTGCTTAGCTAAAGAAGACGATTGCTTCAAATTCTGCATGCGAGCAAATGAGTTAAAGAAAGAGTAACGTCGTGAAACCGTGCGGGACTCAACACTTAGCGCAGTGTCTAGGCTCCCAGTCGACATGACCGGGTTCGAACGCTCCTGCCGCCTTTTCGAGGCTTGTACAGTTATTTCGTTCACACCACGTTGTGTCAATTCACTGAATTGTATAAATGAGTACACGGAAATAGAGTGTTGGATACTTTAGTCATCGCACAGTAATTGCAGCGTGGCTTAATGCTTCCCAGAGAAGTGGAATCGCGATGCTGGAACGAACAGGTCTGCCAGTGGGTGAAGTGTAGAGCACTTTGAGCAGTTCTAAGGACTAAATAATGCGCCATATAGCAACTAACTTTGTCTTTTTAGCAGAGTGAACTCTAACGCACCATCGTGTTATCCGTGTTTTGTCCAGTACCGGTTCCGCACAGACTTGGACCCAACCAGATAGTCATGTATGCCTTTATGTACATTAATGTTTAATAAAAAGTATGTATACAATATAACCTAGCCAACTTCTGGCTGTGGTCAACAATGTATAGAAACAGAAATATTATGATAAAGTAATTCTGAATTAATCATCGGGCTGGCTTCCTGCAGTGTGTAGTTAGCTATAGAGGAACATTCTTCTGCATAGTCTGGTGCTCGTGCACTTGTTTCTGTGGCGTATTTAGGGGGTGGGTGGGGGTGGCCATTGGGCCATGGTCTTAAATGTTTCGATTTTTAAAGATATTTTTTCCGTTGTGCCGCTACATGGTAGCATGGTGAACTAATGGGTGACAATGCTTGGCCTCCCCTTGGCCTTTACGAGATCCTAATACTTTACTACTTGTTTTTATAGCAACAGGGGACACAAGTGATTCTCGTTTCGAGGCTATAGTTGACGAGATAATGCACTTCCGGCCCCCAAGTTGTGCACACCATAACACGTTAAATGTACCTATGTCATTATAATATAAACAATAATATTGATATTAGTATTATCACATTTTAAGTTGTTTTAATGAATAACATAAGTAAATGTTATTGTTATTGTTTGTTCTCTCTGTTTTAGTTTCAAATGTGTTTATGTGTGAAATGCGATAATGGAGAGCATGTCGTTTGGGGCCGTAAGTGAGTATTTATGGGTAATTATAGGCAAATTTGCATAAAACCAACATGGCGGCAAACGAGACTAGCGTGCCCTATGTTGCTGCTCCACAAAATTTAAGCCGTGTGGTTTCCATAGTTTCACACGCACGCACGCACGCACGCACGCACGCACGCACGCACGCACGCACGCACGCACGCACGCACGCACGCACGCACGCACGCACGCACGCACGCACGCACGCACGCACGCACGCACGCACGCACACACACACACACACACACACACACACACACACACACACACACACACACACACACACACACACACACACACACACACACACATTACGTTATGGATATCCATTTTGTAGTTGATTTGTGATAATAAAATACGACTGAAACTACTGAGCTGCATCGCGTGCATTTGTTTGGCGTCAGCCTTTCTTTAATGTTGCATAAGAATCCTGATGACACATAGCCGTGTCAAGTCTATCGCACACAAAAAGTACGTCCACTGGTTTGGTCAAAGGGTGCTTAAGTTGATGGTTAATCATGGCTTCATTGCCTCTGCAAATATGTCTAAAGTAAATATTTGGGGTTGGCTACTTCCAGCCAGGTGAACATAAGTGGCCTGGTATGGGGTCATTAGATCTATGCAAAAGGGTACATTCATGCCAAAAACATGAATTACAATACAAAGATGTGGGCATGCGACTATGCATATATTTTATATGAAATGTCTCTATTAAAAAATGCACATTATTAAAATGATACCATGGGAAGTCCCATTGTTGAAAAGAAGTTAAACTGCATTCCAATGTATAAAGCACTAGTGTCATTTATAATTCCATGCAAGGTCTCAATTTGCAACTATATAATATTAAAGAAATAATTTTAAGCATTCATTAACCGGAATTACAATTTATAATCAGTTTTTATTAATGATAACATTAATAATCTTGGTTTTGTATGAATATTTTTATTATGTCCAGGCCCAGTCCAAGCCCGGCCCGGCCCGATCACACTAGGCCAAGGCCCGGCCCGGGCCCGCAATATGTAGGCCCAGGCCCGGCCCAGCCCGCGAAATTATGTAGAGGCCCGGGTAATACTATGTACACAAGGTTTTTAGCGGGCCGGGCCGCGCTTAGACCCAAAGCCCGGCCCGTGCAGGGCACTAGTACGTATGTATGTATGAATGTATGTATGTATGTATGTATGTATGTATGTATGTATGTATGTATGTATGTATGTATGTATGTATGTATGTATGTATGTATGTATGTATGTATGTATATTTATATAAGTACATATATGTATGTATGTATGTATGTATGTATGTATGTATGTATGTATGTATGTATGTATGTATGTATGTATGTATGTATGCATGGATGCATGGATGCATGGATGCATGCATGTATGTATGTATATATATATATTTATTTATATATGTGGGCCAAATATATATATATATTTATTTATATGGGTCATATATATATATATATACATATATATATATATATATATATATATATATATATATATACATATATATATATATATATATATATATATATATATATATATATATATATATATATATATATATATATATATATATATATATATATATATATATATATATATATATATATATATATATATATATATATATAATCGTGGTTCGTTTGCTGAAGACAAAATTCACAAGTCCAAAGTATGTTTGTATATGAGCTTTTATAGTAAGCAAACTGTTTATATGCAAGAATACATTATGTATATATAATATCTAAAATGTCGTCATCTAGTCTATGTAATTGCAAATATACTAACTAACAACAAAGGTGGGGGAACCGACCACATGCAGGAAGCGGACCCCACCATATATCTAATAACAAGGCTAAAAACCTTGTTTACATAGTATTACCAAAAATGGAAAGCATTGGGTACGAGACCTCACCATAAGCCCAATACAGATGATTACGACAACAAGAATCACTATATTTAATCTCAAAGTATGCCTATTATTGCATTGCAAATCCAGATATATGACACAGGAGATTCTATGCAGATATTAGGTTAAAATATTTAGAAGATTAGTAACCAGTCGAAGTTAGTAAACCGACCCAATCAGAAATCAAACTTAAACAGGTGAAGATGGGATAGGAGGGTGGGAAAACAAATTTCAGGAGACGGAGCGAAAATATTACCTTTGACCTTCGGCGGAAAATTGATAGAGAGGGCAGGCCGACTACGGGAGGAAATGATCACGTGCTCAGGTCGGCCTGACGTATAATCAATGGGTGCATATATATATATATATATATATATATATATATATATATATATATATATATATATATATATATATATATATATATATATATATATATATGGTTGCATATATATATATGGGTGCATATATATATATATATATATATATATATATATATATATATATATATATATATATATATATATATATATATATATATATATATATATACATATATATATGCACCCATCCATACATACATAAACGCACGCACGCACGCACGCACGCACGCACGCACACACACACACACACACACACACACACATATATATTCCTTTTTAAACTAGTGTACAGCGCTTTACAGCATTAGGTAATGTCACTAAATAAATATCGCATTTTTATCATCATAACTAGAACAACAGGCACTAAAGGACGGCACCAGGAACATGTCCACCACCTGGTTCTTTAACATTCCTCCCCACCCCCCTTCAGTAGCAGACCGGAACCATCTTCCAGCCTCCACCAGCTCACCGTCTTCACTTCAAACTTTGTTGAGAAGATTCGGCGTTTGGCGATAGGATATAGTTGACGAGACTATGTTGTAACAACGCGACGACCGTTCACTGGTGCACCGCTTTATGTCGGTTCAGTAACCGCAGTCTTTTATTTGCAACTCCAAGCATTTTGACATTGACATCTTCAGTAGGGCATGGTGTGTCACGCACGGTGTATCACATCATCCACCCATCGGCTCGCCGTCGTTATCGGCTGTTAGTTCTCTGGCTCATACATTTGCATACAATATCTGGGGCAATCGTCTGCAATCACCTTGCAGCCGCCGATGCACCACCGGTGTTTATCATTATCCTTCGATTTCAGCGGCGCGCACAGCTCCTTGAGGCACTTTAAAAAGAACGGCCGACAGACCTTTTTGCATTGCTTTTCCAGATGCGTTGTCTTCGCCGTTGGTACGGCGGGGCTTCGTGACGCGGAGACCGCCAGTAGCATCACGATAAAGATGCCCGCCGTGAATCTGACGAACTGTAATATATAACAGAGATATGAATGCACAGCATGAATCAATCTCTGGCCGAACAATTAATGAATAAGAAGCGATTAGGGTATCGTGGTGGTGTTGTGCGTGTGTGCGGGCGTGCGTGCATGCGTGCGTGTGCGTGAGAGTTGGTGATTGTGTGTGTGTGTGTGTGTGCGTGTGCGTGTGCGCGTGCGCGTGCGCGTGCGCGTGCGCGTGCGCGTGCGCGTGCGCGTGCGAGTGCGAGTGCGTGTGCGTGTGCGTGTGTGTACGTATGTTGTTTAGTATGGGAATTTTGCGATCTTGACGCATGTTTGGTTATCAGAGTCACCGTTTATCGTTATTACATTTAAACACAATACAAGCACAAATCGGTGTTGTGAAAAAAAAACCGTTATACTTACTAATGACTTCATACCCGATGGTGTACGTTTGTCTGTGATGTCGAACAGAAAAACAGCGTTGTATTAGCACAACAATTACCAAGAGCAGCGCCGTTCAACAGTTACGCAACGCTTGAGTGAGAGAGAGAGAGAGAGAGAGAGAGAGAGAGAGAGAGAGAGGGAGAGGGAGAGGGAGAGGGAGAGGGAGAGGGAGAGGGAGAGGGAGAGGGAGAGGGAGAGGGAGAGGGAGAGAGAGAATAAAATACTATATTTATATAGTGACATTACCAAGTGCTGTACGGTACATTAGTCTAAAAATGAATATATATATATATATATATATATATATATATATATATATATATATATATATATATATACAAATATATACAAATATACACACACACACACACACACACACACACACACACACACACACACACACACACACACACACACACACACACACACACACACACACACACACACACACACACACACACACACACACACACACACACACACACACACACACACACACACACAAACACACACACACACACACACACACACACACACACAAACATTACATACATACATACAGACAAACAGACAGACAGACAGACAAACAGACATACAGACAAACAGAGTGATAGATTGAGAGGGAGGATCTTAGTTACAAATTTTGTCCTATCACACGGCTTAAATGGCGTCAATTGATGTAGCGTACTTCATTCAGCGGAGCGAATAAAGTCATTAAACAGTGTTTTAACGTGCACATCATTGTCGCTGGTTCGCATGATAAGTTACTGTACACAAAATTGTAAGCATGCTTAGTGATGGCTTATATAGTGATGTAGAATGTACAGTACGGATGCAGATACCTTTGAGTTGAACGTGTTCCTTTGTTGGTCGGCGTAGACTGTGACTCAGCTCTGACTGCGCCGACCACCTATACACTTCGCTGCTGCGTGCTCGAACCGATGTCACGTACTTGAAGAAACTATGTGTTTAAAATAGTTGTCCTTAACTTCGCAACAATGTAAGAAAAACGAAAGTCAAGGGCAATGGGTGGGGATGAAAAGGGCTGGCTTCTACCTACAGTGTCTCCACGCATTTTTTATCACTCATAAAAAAAATTTATTCGGGGCCCATTTAAAACTCCATCCTCAACCGATTTAGCCTATCGCAAATTCGGTGCGTTGATGTCCAAATACGTAGTGTGTGAAATAGTTTATGTAACATCCGCAGTCGATTCAATACAAAAATGCGTATTTTTTTCAAATCATCGAAATAATTGACTTTAGTCGTTAGATCTGGTAAAGCTCAAAATACTGGATATTCAAAATGGTAAACAATGTGCGGGTCAGTGCTGATCATGGATGTGACTTCGATCCATAATTCTCGCCGATCATATAATAAAGTTACGAAATTTCACCTACCAAGGGCGAGATTCGTGAGTGTTCAGCGTTTCAATTTTCACTTCAATTAATGTTTGGCCAAGCATTAAGTAGTTTAATAGTTTGTCTGATGATTTCACACAAAAACTTAATATAGCCTACACAGAAAAATTGCACAAAGATCATAATATATTACATGCTCCCTGACTATATAATATATAATTTGTAATAGTAGTATTGCTTATTTGTTGTTTTTGTACACAACCGTATTAAACTTGCTATTGTACCCAAATAAAGTCCAACGAATCCATTCACGTCAAACGTAATATATAGGACTGAATGATGACAACGTGCTGCGCGATTTGTCGACGTGTCGTAAAATGGTGGTTTGAACCCTTTTCCCTGTAACATCGGTTTCCAACAATTCCCGATGCAGTTAACTGCGTGTTTTACCGTTTCAAACATTGACAGGTTCCCGAAATTAAATAAAGTAATGTTGGCGTAATCCGTCACGCTGGACTGATTTAGTAGTTTGTTGATTGTTCAGAGAAGCCAACATTCCCATCGTCTATTCAGACACAGCTTATGTAAATGTAACGCTAAAAACTTTCCATGACCCCCGTAGTCTCGCTGCTAAGATCAATAAAGATGCACTTCTTCTGCAGCGAGTTCACCGAAGAACACGTTCATTGATGTGCAACTAAATAGCTGAATCGAATTATAGGAACATTACGATAGCATGTACCATGTTCGGTAAGAATAAATAAAGGGCGGAAGTCACACGTAGATACGTCAGAAAATCGCGTTCCCTTGTAATGGTAAGTGAATGTTGTCTCCAGCGGGCTGCGATTAGAAAAGGGGCGTGTATAGCCACGATACAATACTATAGTCTCATAGTGTGGCCTCAATTTCAAGCCTGCACCAGTGTCGGTGCCGTGACAATTTACAAGCTCAAATGTCTGGTTATTCTTTCATCTAATTATCTGCATGATGATATATATTTTGCCACAATATTCAGTAACACATATACAATTACTGGTAACTTACAGTTGTAGTATTTGATTTGTTTACAAATGATACATGTATACAGGAGAGGATATGCTGCTACTGCTGCTGCTGCTGCTGCTGCTGGAATTAATTATTTATACATCTTTGATACTTAATTAATTTGTCATGATTTATGTTATACTGCTTTTGTAATGTCTTTCATTTAGTCCACATTGTGCCCACATTGTTAAGTAGCTGAATTAGGCCGATGTTTTTTTCAGATTTAAATAGTTCCAAGAAATATATTAACTATCCTCACGATACATGTGTGTGTGTGTGCGTGTGTTATGTGCATGCACCATACATAACACATAAATCTATTAATTCTGCGAATAATGTAAATCTATAATGTTGCACATAAATTTATTAAATCTGTGTTCAGATAATGCAAATCTATAAGAAAGAGAAAGGGCAAAATAATATCATCACTCGGAAATTGCTGTCAGGAATTCAGGTCATTAATGTGACTTCAAACATGAGATGTCTTATCAAATAATTTCACAATATCTCAAGCTCAATTTTGGCTATCTAGCCAGTCTCATGTGGTGCATAGGTGTCACCATGTGGCCTTTAGTTGGATGGGGCAACCCAAATTTCACTTCATTTTGTTTTAAATGACATATCATTGGACTTTCAATAAATAAATGGCTTCCTTGCCTAGAGTGTCTTGCTTTGGATGGCAATCTTGTCAAATCTTAAATCTTGTTGATTGTTTCGATGCAGGAATCGCCAACATCTGACGTCACCAGTAATGGTGCAGTGTCACCTCAGGAGCCATCGTCCTCTGCCTCGTCTTCCTGCTGTGAACCACTCGAGCCAAAATTCCAAGTGAAGGTTACCCAGCCAGTCAAAGATGGCAACGTTGTCAAGTACACCCTTAGGGTGAGACAGGTAGGTGGTCTAGTGGTCAAGTGGTCTGTCATTTAAATGAACCAAACTGTGAGAGTTGTTGCAGGGATTGGTCAATAACGTCTGCCAAAACAAACACAAAGGTTGGTTTTTGAGTAACGCTGACTAAACTATGCAGAAGCAATGACCATATAAGATTTTTGCTGCTGCAAATATATTTGATCAGGGTAATCTCTCAATGATTTGCAATGTTTTAGAGTGTTTTGCCAAAACAAATTGCATCTGACGAAAACAAAATGAGAAATTCTGGCTCGTAGCTTACCTTAATATGGTCTATCATTTTGAAGTCGGCAACATTTTCAAAATGTGTTTGTCTTAAATAGACCCTTAGTTATGGATACTCAACCTAGTGTTTAGAATCATTTACATATTTGTTTTGCCTCTATTTTGTTACATGTCTAAGATTAAGAACAAATAATCATATTAAAGAGTGTTCACTTGCATTGCACACTCATTCTTAAACATGCAGAACTACACTCATTGTGTGTCTGTGATACTTCATGTGAAGTACTTCATGTGAAGTACTTCATGTGAAGTACTTCATGTGAAGTACTTCATGTGAAGTACTTCATGTGAAGTACTTCATGTGAAGTACTTCATGTGAAGTACTTCATGTGAAGTACTTCATGTGAAGTACTTCATGCATCTTCAGATGTGTAAATATGTTTACGTGATTGGTGCATGTCGTGTTAGTTTATGCAAGGTAAATTCAGATTCAAAGGACACACATTGCAATTTAAGTGGCCATAGTAGCATGTATTAGTATACCCAGTACTTACTTACTTACTTACTTACTTACTTACTTACTTACTTACTTACTTATCCTCTTTACAACTTAGTTGGTGTATAAGGCCTCTCAGTAACTTCCGCCATTTCGTGCGATCTCAAGCGGCATTCCCTGCCATCTTCCAAAACTTCTATCTGAGTTGTTTTCTCTCTGTGTATTTTAAAAATTCTTTGCAGGCATGTTCTTTGAAAAAACGTTAATGTTGTAGCTTCACATATATATGACATCAACTAATATTAATTTTGATAAATGTAGGCATTGTTGCAGTTCTGATATTGTTGGTAAAAGATAGCATAATTTAGATTATTGTTTTCACTATAAATATTGTGTGCTTTTGAGTTTTATCCTCATATAGATGTAGCTTCTGTTAAAAATATTGTGGTGATTAATGCTGTAAACATATATTTAACTTCTATGGTCTTGTTGAAACTTTCTCTGCATTAAATTATGTGGTACACCAAAATTACTTTAAATAAGGTTTGTCATCTAAAGAAATGCTTAAATCAGAGATAACGTTTTACCAATTTCTCAAGGACGAACATATGATTTGTATTGTTTTTTTTGTTATTTTAAGAAAATGTTTTCTGGATAACAAATCCGTTCCTGAGAATGCAAAACAATTTGTTATGCATTTTATTAAGGATATATTAAGGATATAATTTTAAATGTGCAGTGATAGTTGTAAAATCAGTGTTAAATGTGCAGTAATTGTTGTAAAATCAGCTTGTACTTGACCTACGATAAGAGGATGTAGGAAGTTGTAGTGCTCATGTGATCCACATGTCTGTGATGGTGGTGTCAGAGAGATGGTCTACGGATGCTCGAGTCGAAGGAGAAGCTTGAGAGGACAGTGGAGAGGCAGTATGAGGACTTCGAGTGGCTGCAACATAACTTCCTCACCCAGATTGACACGGCTGGACTCATTGTAAGCCGTCTTCCGTCTAGCACAAGGGGGTTGACGCAATTGTCTATGGTATTTTTAGTCAACCTGTGTCGTATGTTGCAATGTGCGTGCGTGCGTGCGTGCGTGCGTACATGCATGCATGCATACATGCATGCACCAATTGCTATGAGATCTTCAACTGGATGTGGAGAATGACAATTTACTATCTAACTTGACAACCCACATGACCATTACCTAGAATAAAAAACAAGTGTTTCACAACAAGTGAAACTTTTAATTACATTGACCTATGAATGAAGCATTGGGGCACAGTGGCTGTGTGGTAGAATGCAGGACTGTCGGTTGATGAGACTGGGGTTCGCATCCACCTGCTGCCATTTGGAAACCTGGGCAATTTCGTTTATCATATTTGGAATTTGGAATTCGGAAGAGACACTTAAAGCAGTTGGTCCCTCCTTACTAGGTGTCTATGCCAGGGGAAGTAAAAGATCCCACACAGGGGGTAAATGTGTAACCTGTTGTGGACTCAAAGAGTGGTGTTCTCTATCTCTAACCCACCGATTCTAGCTCCCGTGGCCCGAGCTACTTCCCTGTCGGGTGCGTGAGAGGTGTGAAGCGGCAGTGTATATGGCAGTAATGTCGTAGCTGACTCCCTATAGGGGTCTACAGCAGAATATGGGTGAATAATAAGCCCTACCCATGAAAATATTGTACTTCATGCTGTAATACACCAATGTATGATGATAAGCAAAACATCTGCTTAACCCCCTTTCCTTAATGTAACCTTTTTCATGTAGTGCCATCCATCTAATAATCTAATTGTAATAGTTGACAGTCTGTATATGTTCAAGATGTACATTGCATATGTGTGCAGCCTTTAAAAAATATTGATTACATATGTTTGAAATACCATTTTTGTACTCTGCTGCCCTAGTATGTGAGAGTTTTTTTCTCTTTATTAATTTATTATTTGTAAATTGTTTCTTGGCATATTTTTATGCCTGTAAAATTATTAAAATACAGGTTTAATTTGTTTTGGTTACACTAGGTGCCGCCACTTCCACCAAGGCCAGTTGTCAAGCCTCACGATGCAGAGAGCAAGTCAAAGAAACAGTTGGGAAATTCATCAAAGGTGTTAATTGCAGATGAGTTTTACAAAGACTGCAAAAGTCTAGAAAGGTTAGTTTGTGGTGTTGTTTGTGGTGTTGTTTGTGGTGTTGTTTGTGGTGTTGTTTGTGGTGTTGTTTGTGGTGTTGTTTGTGGTGTTGTTTGTGGTGTTGTTTGTGGTGTTGTTTGTGGTGGTGTTTGTGGTGTTGTTTGTGGTGTTGTTTGTGGTGTTGTTTGTGGTGTTGTTTGTGGTGGTGTTTGTGGTGTTGTTTGTGGTGTTGTTTGTGGTGTTGTTTGTGGTGTTGTTTGTGGTGTTGTTTGTGGTGGTGTTTGTGGTGTTGTTTGTGGTGTTGTTTGTGGTGTTGTTTGTGGTGTTGTTTGTGGTGTTGTTTGTGGTGTTGTTTGTGGTGGTGTTTGTGGTGTTGTTTGTGGTGTTGTTTGTGGTGGTGTTTGTGGTGTTGTTTGTGGTGTTGTTTGTGGTGGTGTTTGTGGTGTTGTTCGTAGTGTTGTTTGTGGTGTTGTTTGTAGTGTTGTTTGTCAGTTTAGTATAACAGATATTTTTGTGTGGTTTGTGGCGGTTTTGTGCGCATGCTCAAAACAAGCTTGCCGTGCAAACTGGGATGTATTATTTGGATCACACGAGACTTCAGTGCAATTGACCACGTGCATAGCTAAAATATTTGTGAGAGTCACTCTTCAGATGTGTTTTTATCTGATGATCTGCAATTTGCATGCCATAAAAAAAATGTGCCTCGTATCCCTTGATACAATAAAAAACCTTGTTAAAACATACAAGGAATGTTTTCTATGCCCGTAAGACTGTCAGATTTAATTGTCACAGTTACAGGTAAATTGTATCAATTGGCACATATGATCGGGAGGGCTTTTGATCGGGAGGGCATTTGACCGGGTGGGCGTTTGACCGAGGGGCTTATGACCCGGACCCAATGTGTGCAGATCCTATTTGTATTCCAATGTTTGATAGTGTCTCATGTAGTTATTCCTTATGTGGTGTGTCCATTTCAAATGTTTAAGATATTTTCCTTCACACACTCTGTGTAGATTGTCTAATTTTGTTCCACTCTAAGATGACATTTCTGTCTGAGTAATGACTAGTTACGTGTTCACATGCATTACAGACATTCTAACAAATTCTTATTTTCCCTTTGTGTTTGGCTAGGTACCTGAAGCAGTTGGCTGATCACGGCGTGTTTGGAAATGATTCTGTTCTCGAAAAATTCCTTTCTGATGCACAGGTGGGATATTGAACTTGTGAAACAGTTTGTATGTTTGTTTAGAGGAAAGGCTTTTTAAACCATGTCTTTTCTGACTACATTTCTCCGATGTGTTGTAATATTGGCTGTGGTGTTCTCTTCATTAATTCATCACATTTTTTATAGGCTAAAACTATAGCTTATCTATTAATGGCTAAACAGTATGAGATGTCCAGTCTGTTTACCGTTGCACCAAGCAGATTGCGGATTTTTACTAATGATAGGTGATTTTCCTTAAATGTGGATTGTAAATATTATTATAAAGATTGTAAGTATTATTTAAATTAAAACTATGTTAATAATATATACATATATATATATATATATATATATATATATATATATATATATATATATATATATATATATATATATATATATATATATATATATATATATATATATATATATATGTATAACATTTATAGACTGTAATGTTTCTTATTTCCGAATCTCATTGACCATTTTTATGAGAACCTGAAAACACTTGGATTATGGATGTTTGTTGATATATGGACTTGAAATCACATCACATATATCATGTGTTCAAATCATACTTTGCTAATGCCAATGTGACCTTGTTTATGTATGTGTAATTATTAATTATTACAACAATAGAAGATCTGATGTTGTATGGAGACACCTGGTGAATGACTGCAGAGTGACTAGAGAGACACCTGGTGAATGACCCGTGATCAATTGTTGCAGCCCCTGCCAAGAAGCTGGGTGAAGAAAGGCTTGTTAGATAAACTGTCAACAGCGATGGATGGAGCGATGAAGATGGAACACCAGGTGGCTGTACTAGTGGCTTCCGCTGTCAGATTGTTATGTCTAACTGACACTGGCCATACAAATACATAATGCTTAGTTATGTTTATATTTTTTCAATCAGATCTTGTTATATATAAACAGTTTATATTTACATTTCTGCTTTCTGTTTTTTCAAAACTTGATTGCAGATTGTTTACCTTTTCTGTGTATATGGCAAAATTTACTAAATCGTACTGAATAATTGCACAGTAGACTGTAATATAATAATCAGTGTACTCTTAGATTCCTAACCAAACCACTGCTAGTTTGTAGCAAAAAATTACTTTGTAATTTTTTATCTGGCCTTATTGATATTTTGTTGCATTTGGTATGTAGCAGTTAAACATGGTGTAATGAACTGTTTGATTATAACTGTTGGGCTGATTCAGTGATGTGTGACACTGATTCAGTGAGATGTGACACTGATTCAGTGAGGTGTGACACTGAATCAGTGATCTGTTACAGTGATTCAGTGATGTGTGACACTGATTCAGTGATGTGTGACACTGATGTGTGACACTGATTCAGTGATGTGTGACACTGATTCAGTGATGTGTGACACTGATTAAGTGAGGTTTCACACTGAATCAGTGATCTGTGATGCTGATTCAGTGATTTGTGACACTGATGTGTGATACTGATTTGGTGATGTGTGACACTGATTCAGTGATGTGTGACACTGATTCAGTGATCTGTGACACTGATTCAGTGAGGTGTGACACTGAATCAGTGATCTGTGATGCTGATTCAGTGATGTGTGACACTGATGTGTGATACTGATTCAGTGATGTGTGACACTGATTCGGTGATGTGTGACACTGATTCAGTGAGGTGTGACACTGATGTGTGATACTGATTTGGTGATGTGTGACACAGATTCGGTGATGTGTGACACTGATTCAGTGAGGTGTGACACATGTTAGGACCAATAAACTGATATTCTAGTGCCATGTCATTATTTTTAGGATATCGATGACTATTTTCAAAAGGAGTGGACGGCTGCTAACAAATACTCATTCTGCATTAGACAAGCCTCAAACGTAAGCACACCTGGACAAACATGACAAGAATATTTAACATATTCTTTTTATAAACCTAATCTATTCTAGCTTCTTTACTGTCCACATCTGTTTTAACGAACCACAATTTTTTATATAATTTGACCGTTACCTGTTTAATTTCAATGTTTTGGTCCGAATATCATGCATCAGTATTCATAAACGGTTAATAATACAAAGCAATTTATATAATTCATCACCAAATTTACATCATTAGCAGTGTATGTTATTATTTCTGCTGGTCGTCGAAGTCCTGTTTCATATCATATTAGTGATCAGAAAAGTAACTGGACGTGTGACAAATATCTGAGAAGTGTTAGCTCACCTCCTGCCTTGCATAGGTGGAAACAGTTTTATTTGCTGCTGCTACTGATGATGATTATGATAATAATAATATAACTACTACTACTACTACTACTACTACTACTACTACTACTACTACTACTACTACTACTACTACTACTACTACTACTACTAGTACTACTACTACTACTACTACTACTACTACTACTAATAATAATACTACTACTACTACTACTACTACTACTACTACTACTACTACTACTACTACTACTACTACTAGTACTACTACTACTACTACTACTACTACTACTACTAATAATACTACTACTACTACTACTACTACTACTACTACTACTACTACTACTACTACTACTACTACTACTACATCTTTACCTTATCTATGGCAGCATGTAGTGCAGTATTTAATACAATGTTTATTAGTGTTGTGAATTAAGTTACATCAACTTAGTGATAATTTAAAAAGATTACTATTTGTTAAAAGGACTGTTTAACACTGTTGTTTAGTCTATGTTAAAAGTTTATGAATTATTTGATTTAAAAGTATACAAATATTGGTTGTTGCTTATTGTTTGCTTATGTGTTTTGCTCGTGTTTTTCTTAATTCCTTTACACATACTGAACACATTTTTCTACAGATGTCTTATTTCTGTTGTTTTTTACAGAGTTTCAACAGAATGGTGTATTCCCAACAACGTGAGTATGAAAGCAACAGTGGAACATAACAACATTACCGTAAATAAAAGTACACTGATTTCTACAATTCATATGTAGACAATGAAGCTTTTTAAAATTGTAACATTTCAACTATGTTTCCTTGAACTTATTTTGCACCAGAAAGATGCTGAGAAAGGCTTCATCAGTTTCTACTGCAAGTTTTGATGATCAAGTTTGACATTTAGTGTTTATGTTTATCTCTTTTAGAATTTGCTTATTTACTTTTCTTTCTTTCTTACACCATGAGCATTCTGCATCAATTTGAAGTTTCCAGCATTAAAGGTACACAGTCTGGTCATTTTTATCTAAACTCATGTTATATAATATTATAGTATCAATTATATCTATTATGACATCTTCTGTGCTCATTAATGAATATCACAATTAAAAAATATAATACAAAGAGCAAAAGTCGCTATATGTGACATAAGGGTGTTCATACTTTTGCAACTAAGTTACCCAATCTAATGATCAAAGTTAATTCTTTCAATGGTTTTAACAAAAGTACACACTTTTATTAAACTGCCTGCGCATATTATTTGCAACTTAGAATGCAACATTAGGCATCTGTGCAGTATTTTCAGCAGTTCTTTCAGTCTTGGTAGTCTGTCACCCCTCATAAAGTTTGCCCTTTCTGAAGGCTTGGCAGGGGCATATTGTCACCTGTCAACTACATTGAACATCGGGGGAAGTTGTAGTGACTCAAGAGATACAGCGGCATTTTACAGGTGAGTGCAAGATATTACAAAGTCATTTTACAGGCAAGATATTATTACAAAATCCTGATTACAGTCTCAGCAAGAAGCACTTGAGAAACACTTGTTCGGTTGTCCCTCATTCTGATACTGACTTTTGCGCGTCCATGTTTACGATTACACTTACTGATTCTGTTTTGTTGCGCCTCTGAGCTCAGGTTCCTGAGGATATAGGCGCAATAGAAGTCAATTATTATTATATTATTATTATTATTGAGAAATGTTGCATTGTGATTACAACTACATTGTCCAGAAATAATACCATTACGGAAATTCCGTTATAAGTACATTATGTTCTAGTTTAAATAACATTTTAATTGAACAGGTTTATAATCTCTAGAGTTAGCATAAGGATTTATATATGGTTTTGGATGTATTCATGGGCCATATAACTGCAGTGCACTTTCTCCAGCTCTCTCTGTCTTTGGCCACCTTTTTGGCTTCATTACATGACTTCCACTGCAGCTCTCGTTTTTCCTTTTGAACAGTTTTTTGCCAGATTGTCTTTGGGCTGGGCAACCCACTTTCAATTTGCCTTCAGTTAAGGTCATCAGGCAGTGGCTGTGTTCATTTATTTTCAAGACCTGTCCAATCCAGTTAGTGAATGGTTAAAAATATTGATAGAAATATTATTTCTCACATTAAGACAATATCTATATTTTGGCTGGTCTAGTGCATCTTTCAAACATCCGTAGACAGCTCAGATCATCCATTTCACAACAACTTATTGTTCCTAAAACAAAACTGAACTTGGGCAAATGCGCCATCACTTTGAAAACATCTGAAACTATAGCTACCTTCCAAAAAAACTCAAGACATATTTATTCCAAATTGCAAATTGCATTTTGTTCATCCGTGTTCACGATTATGTTTAATGATTCTGTTTTGTCACGCCTCTGAGCTCAGGTTCCTGAGGATATAAGTTCCATAGAAGTTAATTATTACCATTATTATTCACTAGAGGCCACAAAGTAATGTTAGTGAAGGATCAGTATACACTAGATATCAGAAAATATTTGTTCTCACAGAGGAAGAAAAATTAATGGAGCAAATTATCTAGTGATTGCATTAATGTTAGTAGTGTGAATATGTTTAAAAATAAAATTGACAAATATCTTAGAAGGGCAGATTACATATAGATGAATAATCGTTGGATTCTCGATCAGCCAATGGCTTCCTGGTCCACTTGCCATCTGGTTTTTTTCTTCTTTGGATGACAATCTTATTCAATCTTCTTGATATGTACCCAGGGGTCTACGTGGCTCAGGGAATTGATATTCAGTCGAATTGAAGCCAAACATCTTGTTGTCCATAGGTTACTAGTGGCTCTGGCCGAGGCATTGGATGATGGAAAAGTAAGTAGCTCTTTCGTTTCAGATTAGTAAGATAATAAGTGATTTTGAATGAGATCATGAATGTAACTTTGCTTCATATTACAGAAGTGAATGGACACCTCGATATCCAAGAATAGTTTCCCTACTTGAGAAGTGTCTGCTCATTACATGAGTTCTATGTTGACGTAATGTAGTTTGTGCGCCATAGACTGTCCATGTAAGAGAGAAGGTCCATTGAGAAGAATACTGTGTATAGAAGTTTCTTGGTGTTTAATGCCCCAGCACAGCCAAAATTGACAAGAATCTAAAAGTAACACGCTATGATGCAAACTGTGTTTTCAAAACAAACATTCACCAAGTGCTACACTTTGCCACTAGGTGGTGACAGATGTTTATTTTTGCACGGACATTTTCAGTGGGAAAAGATTACTATTATTAATTGTGTTGGTATTTTAAGATGTTATCACCTTTGTAGGATTTTTTGCTCCCTGAAAAACTATTTTTGCCCAATGCACAGCTGTCACTATTGGCCACCCCCCAAATACGCCAATGGCATTGGACCTCTGTATGACACTGAATATTAATATTCCATCTCTTCCTTTCTGACTCGTTCATGTCGCATGCGGGTATGTTTACAGCAAGGAGTAGACGTTGACGTCTTCAACAATGATAACACCCTCGGGTTTCATCTTGATCTCTACACACGTTACACTGATTCACACAAGGTACAATGACAATTACGGTACAACAATGTCAATAATAGTAGGACTGCAATTATGGAATTCTCTACAAAAAAGTGTGGAATTCTCTACAAAAAAGTGTGGAATTCTCTATAAAAAAGTCTCTTTAAAGGCATTTGCTAAACAAATGAAAAATATGATGTTACCATTAGTAATTATTTAGGATGTTTTACTTCTTGATAAATACTGTGTATTGATTTTTTTATTTATCAAACGCCAAATTGTTCTTATTGTAAATGTGTATATGTTGGGTCACTAGCTTGACAAGTGATTACTTACTATAGTAACCTGCCCTCAGTTATGTACTCTATTGATTGTTGTATTTTTATTTGGTAGAATAAAGTATTATTATACAGCCAGATACACTTAGCATCTTGTCCAGTTAACTTAACATGCATGGGGCGATTAACAAAACTTGCAAAAATTACGTTAACATTAACTTAACATAACTAGTAAAATTTTTAGATATAAGTTAACTTGAAAAAAATCAAAAGATTAATAAACCAATTGGTGGTGAGCACGGGATGATTAAGAAAACTTGTTGATGGAATTGCAAGAATTTTAGACCATCTCTGATCATCTCTATTTGATTAGTCAGGATTACTGATTGACACTCGCCTGACACAGGTAGATACAGACAAAGGGATAGTTGGGCATAGGACATTTGAGAAGACTTGGATGGATTATGATATTACAAATTACAAGTTAACAAAAATATTTTTTGTAATCTAGTAGATTAATTGCACCATGGCTGTTCATGGAAGTCCTGTCTTATTACCTGGAGTCTAAAGACATACTTAGTCCAACATATACAGTCACACTGACCTGACGGGTTCTATTAAAGATTAGTATTACTACTATTACTTCTTACAGCTGCTGTTACTAGCGAATTAATTATAATTTTTTACTGGGTTATTATAACCAGCCTTACATCAGTTAAAAAAATTTCCAGTGGACATATGGCTAGCGGTAGTATGAATGTGTAAAAAACGCAATGACATATCTCATCAGGATGGACTACAGATAGATGAAACGTTGTTGGACTCTCGATAAACCAATGGCTTCCTTGTCCAGTTGCCTTTTGGAGCTTGTTGATCTGTATCACAGTCTAGTCTTGTTGATCTGTATCACAGTCTAGTCTTGTTGATCTGTATCACAGTCTCATCTTGTTGATCTGTATCACAGTCTAGTCTTGTTGATCTCTATCACAGGCTAGTCTTGTTGATCTGTATCACAGTCTAGTCTTGTTAACTCTTGAACATGATAACCACAACATTCATATACATTAACAGTCAATATCATGAAGCGAAGTGAAAGTTTATTCAACAACAACAACAACATAATACAGGTGCATAGTACGGTGTGCTGCTGCTGCTGCTGTTGCCGCCGCCGCCGCCGCCGCCGCCGCCGCCGCCGCCGCCGCCGCCGCTGCTTTAAAGAATGCTTGAACATGACCATTTAAAGAGTGATTATTTGCTTTATAGAGTATAATCATAGTCTTGTATGTAACTAAATCATGAAGGTTAAGTATTTTTGAGCTATGGAAAAATACAGATGTATGATCATGGTAATTATGGCTATAAATAATCCATGTAGCTTTTTTCTGTAACAGAAATAGTTTCTTGAGTCTGGATTGATACGTACTTCCCCATATCTCACAGCAATATGACATGTGGTTCAACAAGTGATTGATATAATGTGTGTAACGCTTGACAATCGAGAACATGCATAGTTTTATACAAAACTGCTAGGATTTTTGGTACTTTTGTTTCAACCATTTTTATAAGTTCTCTCCATGTTTGGTTTTCATCAATAGTTACTCCAAGGAATTTTGTATGCGTTACCTGCTCAATGTTTGTTCCATTCAAAACTATATGCACATCTATTCTAGGTTGTTTTTTATTGTTAAACATTATAAAATTTGTTTTGTTCACATTGAGCGATTTGTCTGTATTTTTTGTTAACTGCCAATGAACGTCTGTCTTTTATATTGACAGGAAATGCTTTACGGAAGAACACGTCTGCTCATTGACTATGAAAATGCGAATCGAACACTTAGTAAGGCCAAACCCCACAAGGTGGCAGCAGTGAGTATTTCTGCTATGATTGCATTTAACATATGCTGCCAAGTGCATATAGCAGTTGCCGGTATTCTTTGTCCAAACAAATACGTAAATTGTGTTAAAATAAAATTCTTTTAAATTACTTTTAAAGTTCCAGTACACTTAATAGGGACAAAATATGCACAGTTAAATTATTATTAAAATTTATGCATTGTTTGGTAATTAATTTAACTGTACCTATTTTGACTTTTGTCCCTTTTACGTGAACTGGACTAATTGTATTGGTCAAAGTTGTGCATATGTTGTATTTAGAATAAAGAGCTGTGGCGGTGGTGGTCTAATTGTTAGAGCTCCCACCTGTCGATCGAGAGGACGGTGGTTAGATTCCACCTCCGCCGTTTCGAAGCTTGGGCAATTTCATTCATCCCACTTTGCCCGTGTCTTTCGGAAGAGACACTAAAAGCCGTTGGTCCAAACTCCTGCGTTAGCTCAAGATTGGGCTGTTTGGAGTATAACTACTTGAGACTTGAGACTTGAGTGACCTCTATATAGTTTCTTCACAACTCTGCTGTTTTAATTATACCTGACTTAATAGCAGCAGAAGTTAATTATTACCATCCGCTCATAATTTTCATCACATCTATTAATTAGTAGTTTATTCTGTTGATGAAAACTGTTGAAGTTCTCCATCTGTTTAATTATAAAATAATTCGCCAAGGAGGTGAGGCATAGCAGAAGAGAGATAGAGTTTGATATGTTTATGAATATATATTTTATTGTTTTTTATTTAAATTTGTTTTTATTATTATTTCAGAGGAAATCCTCTGTAACAACTTACGCCCTTCTTAGTTGCAAGTGATAAAAACCGTCAAAAACAAAATGTCAGCATTTACATGCATTGTAGCTCTAAACAAACAAACAAACAAACAATGTATCAATGTTTTTGTAACACCAACCAGTTGCATAGCACATCCAACAGTTTTCCACAAAGGATGTGTAATTTACCCCCAGGCTTGCAGTTTTGCAATTATGCATAGCAGCTGGTGCGGACCTGGTATGGTTGGTGACATCTTGGGGCTTGTTTAGTGGCAAGCTGCAGTCATTATATTGTGGTAGTAGTGGACATTCTCACCCATGACCTGGTCAAACGTGCCCTGGACACTGGAAGAAGCACAGGGATTGACTGGACATGGATACATTTACTGGACGGGTTTATATCTTGATGCACAGATGAAATGTTTGAAGGAATCAACAATGACAGTGAAATGTGGATTTCATCAGTTTTGGTTGCCGAGGTTTGGCTGTTATACAAGTCTGTGGATTGACTTCTGTGAATGTTCCTTGTGGGCAGTTTGTGGTCTGTTTCTGTCGACATTGTGTGGCAACCAACCACATTGGGTGCTGGACTAAGGAAGAAAAGTTGTCCACTCCCATTAAGCACTGGTTATCAAAATCCTGGATTCTGTTCCTGGGCTGGAATGGTACATTAGTCATACAAGATACGTATTCTGGAATTGGTACTTGTTTGATCTTCAATGACAGCATAATGATTCAACAAAATATCTTCTTGTGACATTTACAACACCTTAAGTGGACGTGCATGATCGCATGACCTTGAATGTCAAAACTCTATGGAGGAATTTCAGGCAATAGATAGGACTCTTATACGGTGAAACGTAACCAAGAATTTATACAATAAGTAATCTTTCACAGTCGTGATTATGACTGAGTAATGTGAGTATGTTTTGCTTGAACTTTCCATGAAGTAGCAGTAAATGGAAACACTACGACAAATATAATTCATGTGGATCATTCCTGAGATGTCTGAAGGAATATACATTATTAGGACAGATCATCAGTGTTTGATCTTCAGCTGCTATGTCTAATGTGAATCATTCCTGTGATGTCTGTAGAAATATACATTATTAGGACAGATCATCAGTGTTTGATCTTCAGCTGTGTCTAATGTGGATCATTCCTGTGACGTCTGAAGAAACATACATTATTAGGACAGATAATTCCTGTGACGTAATTATTTGTGTGAAGTCTGGAAGATATATGCATATTAAGTCATTTATTAGCCGACAGACATGTTTGTACAAAACATGTGACTGAGTTGATGCATGATGACCAGTGACCTCTCAGTGACATCCCTGCACCCAGCCAATGGAACGGTGTCCACCGATGCCCCATCCATGTTGGAACCCTTGATGCCTCGCCTCCTGGGGCTTGCTCCCATCCAGTTCGGCTATGTGTTCCTGGCGCTGTCAGGCACCATCCCACTCGTGTTAGTTGTTGTCACGATCGCCACGATGAAGTGCTACACATGGAGGAAATTACGACTGTATAAGCGCCACTTGGTGATGACTGGACAGCGACGGAAGCGGCGCACAACTGCAATCGTGACTATGGAGTTGTCAACAGTCTACATGGATCCAGCAGTGTATGATGCGATTGATAACTGGGATAACACATCCAGCATCAAGGCCAGTCCAAGCAACCCCAATGTCTACTTCCAGCAGAACCAGACGTTATCGCTTGACGTGGCAGCTCTGGATGTGTGCAACTCCCCAGTAGCTGTGGATGATTTATGGCAGCCATCAGGGGGCAGCACCAGTACAGAACTCGGGAGCGATGAAGCGCGAGCTCTGGCGAGTTTCGATGCAATATACAACGGGATCGATGTGAGCTGTGACAGTAGTTTCGCAGATCGTGTGTCATGCATCGGTAACTATGGCGATGGTGACAGCGTCACTTTGTCGTCTTATGTGTACATGCCAGAGGTACCTAGTAATCACTACTACACCACCGCAGAGGCACAACAGGATGGCACAGAACGTTCTGCCAGTGTAACCATGACAACTGTTCTGTCATCAGTCTCTGTCTAAGCTACCACGCCAGACTACTGTCACAGAGGTTCTCCTTATTTAATGGGAGATCTCCCGAATTTAGAGCAAAATTATGAAAATATCCTATGTCAAACTGAAAAAAAAATTCCAATTTTTCTGTAAAATCTGCCCAAAAAATCAACACCAACACCTTCTTGTGATTTAATCTAATTTCCCTGCAGCTGAGATTTTTTGCACTGTTTTTTATATTCCGGAAGTTGGAAAATTGCCACACAAAGAGGTTTTGACTGCCTGTTTCATTTGGAACAAATTTGGAGGTCTCCTTATTTTTTTTATTTGGAACCTCTGCTGTCATGTGACTGGTTTCATATGACCACGACCAGGACACCAGGCAGGTGAATCTCAAAGCAGAAACTGGGATGTGACATATCATCGTATTGTACATCAGTGTCATTATATGTCAGTGTCATTGTATGTCAGTGACATTAGTGTCACAGAAACTGTGATTGACAAAATGTGACATGTCAGTTATGTTGCAGACAGTTTTGTGATATCGAAGAGTTCATCTGCAATTAAAGATCATTTAAAATGTATAAATATTGTTTTCTTCAACTGTCAGAAGTTGTTAAAAGTTGCTCCTCATTTAGATTTTCCCCACGTCTCATTTCAGATCCAATTAGTGGAAACTCAAACTGATCTAATATATTTATGACATGCTAGCTCATTTGTGCAAATTGATTAAATAATTTTTGACCAAATCCAGTCAAAATTCTGCAAGAAAGGGCAAAAGCTGTCCGGCTCTATGACATAAGTCTGTTCACACTGTTGCATGTACACCTAACAATCAAAGTCAATCCTTTTGATAATTTTAATAAAAGTATTTGTTATTAAACCGACTGCGTATTACTTAAACTATTCACACGCACGCACGCACGCACGCACGCACGCACGCACGCACGCACGCACGCACGCACACACACACTCACACGCACTAAAGATTTCAACATCAACAAACCTGATTGATGATGGGTTGAATCAAACGAGGAGGGTATCTTAAGCTAAACCCAGGCGGGTGTCTTAAGCTAAACATAGGCAGGTGTCTGAAACTAAACCCAGGCGGGTATCTTAAACTTAACCCAGACAGGAGTCTTAAACTAAACCCAGGCAGGAGTCTTAAATTAAACCCAGGTGGGAGTCTTAAACTAAACCCAGGTGGGTGTCTTAAACTAAACCCAGGTGGGAGTCTTAAACTAAACCCAGGTGGGTGTGTTAAACTAAACCCAGACAGGAGTCAAACTAAACCCAGGTGGGAGTCTTAAATTAAACCCAGGTGGGAGTCTTAAACTAAACCCAGGTGGGTGTCTTAAACTAAACCCAGGTGGGAGTCTTAAACTAAACCCAGGTGGGAGTCTTAAACTAAACCCAGGTGGGTGTGTTAAACTAAACCCAGACAGGAGTCAAACTAAACCCAGCCAGGTGTCTTAAACTAAACTAAACCCATGCAGGAGTTTTAAACTAAACCCAGGCAGTTGTCTTAAACTAAACCCAGCCGGGTGTCTTAAATTAAACCCATGCAGGAGTTTTAAACTAAACCCAGGCATTTGTTTTAGACTAAACCCAGGCAGGTGTCTTAAACTAAACCCAGGCCATGTAATAGTTGACATAGTCAGACGGAGCTGTAGCATAGTGGTAGGAATGTCAAACTGTCAGTTGAGACCACGAGTGCACGCATTGTTTACATTGAACATTGTATACAAAACCTATAGTAAGACTTGATATAGCCTTATAGGTATTGTATGCAATATAAACAATGCGACCGCAGGTTCAGATGCCCTTACTGCCATTTAAATCCCTATAAACTACATTCACTCTACGCTGACCCAGTTCATTGTGATTTTACCAGAGGTTAACCTTGTATACACTAACATTGTATCCAGATCACATGTGCCCTGATTGGTGCACACCTGTAAGGCATGTAATCCATAAGACCCATGATCAGATCTCCTAAGACTTTGACACAACTGACTGATGAAGGCAGGCAGGCAGGCAGGCAGGCAGGCAGGCAGGCAGGCAGGCAGGCAGGCAGGCAGGCAGGCAGGCAGGCAGGCAGGCAGGCAGGCAGGCAGGCAGGCAGGCAGGCAGGCAGGCAGGCAGGCAGGCAGGCAGGCAGGCAGGCAGGCAGGCAGGCAGGCAGGCAGGCAGGCAGGCAGGCAGGCAGGCAGGCAGGCAGGCAGGCAGGCAGGCAGGCAGGCAGGCAGGCAGGCAGGCAGGCAGGCAGGCAGGCAGGCCCACTCTCTCTATTGTATTCTCTGTTGCTCTCGTTGTATCTTTTGTCTCTCATTCACAAAGTTTACAGACAAGAAAATTTAATTTTTTTTAATCAGACACCATCTTATTGGAAGTGAAGTGGCGGTTTCTGTGATGAAGAAAGAGGTGGCCCATGTCACCAGTGACGGGGTGGCCCGTGTCACCAGTGAAAGGGTTGGCCTGTGTCACCAGTGACGGGGGTGGGGCAAACTGGTTAGAACATTGGACTCTCAACCAGTTTCAAATCCTCTTGCTGTAGTTTTGAAGCTTTGGCAGTTTCGTCCACCCCACATTGCCTCAGTTTCGTCCACCTCACTTTGCCTCAGTTTCGTCCACCCCACTTTGCCTCAGTTTCATCCACCCCACATTGCCTCAGTTCACTCAGCTGTAAATGCGTACCTGGCTATAGACAGTGGTGGATATGTAAATGAATAGTCTTCACGCAGTAATTGCAGCGAGGCTGTTTGCTTCCCAAAGAAGTCGAGTTGGCGTTGGAATGAACAGGTCTGCCAGGGGGTGAAGTGTACGAATTGTCCCAAGGACTGGATACCACGCTATGTAAAAATGTACTTGTGATGAGCGAATGAGGCTGAGTGTGTTGTTTCAGGCGGAGGAAGCCAAGAAGTCTGTGGAGCAAGCCTTCGAAGCCTGCTCCGAGACAGCCAGGAGAGAGGTATGCTATGCTTCAACATACTCAAAACCTTTGGAGCCAACAGACTAGTAACTGCAGGAAGAATGGAACCGCTGCTAACCATAAAAAAATCCACCTTGGACATGTCCTGATAATAAGTGTCCACACTGTGGGAACATGTGCCTGGCTAATACCAGACTGACCAACCATATATTCTAACAGAAAACAAACTGTCCATGGAAAGATGATGCTCACGCTGATGACAAAACTTGAATTGCCATCTTTGTTGCATCAAATGTTGGCATTTCTTGTTTAAACTTCCTGCATGTAAATGATTATAACCATATATACGTCCATTTAAATTACTGCAGCCATAATTGTGTTACCTAACTCTATCTCTGCTGAACAATTTTCTGTTCCTCTGCAGCTGAAAGACTACCATAGACAGCAGGTATTTGCATTCCAAGAAGCCCTTACAGTGTATGCCGAAGCGAAGATTACAACAGCCAGAGACACCTATGCACTGCTAGCCAAATCACTCACACATTTCAAGCAGTTTGCTGGTTAGCCGCCCCAGACTGGCGAGGTTATTCCATCAGTGTATTCACAAGCTGTCAAATAATACATGCCACTAAGTTGCCAAATATTTAAATGTATTTAGATGTCCAGCATAAAGCACAGCATAGCAGGAGAGTCCAAGCTGTTGAAAATGTGATTTATTTCTTACTTTATCACCCATTTGTAATTTTGCAATTTATTTCAGTGGGGCTATTTTTTTTTTATTTTCAAATTACATTATGACATGTACCGGTAACTGTTTCTTCAGGGAAAGTGGAATATTTTTCACAATGACATATTTACATAACTTACAGCAGAACCACTTTTCAATATACCCATATAAATGTATCACTTTGTATATGTATGTTCAGCTTAATTGCACATCAAAATAATCTCTGCTCGAGCATTGCAAATTTTTTATAGGCAAAGTTGTGTGTACTGAAGTAATTCCAGTCACTGTGTGTCCAGGATAAACAGTTTCAACTACCAAGTAGAGATAGTTTGATAGTGTGTGAACTCACATTTCTCATCAGATTATTAATCTTGCTTATCTCTGTTGTAATCTACATACTTTAGAGGCCATTCAAAATCGACATTTCTCTTTTCGTACAAAGCTTACCAAGACCTGTGTAATAATGTCAGTCGCGAAAATATGACGGTCATGCAGTGCCACACAGTGAAATGTTATGGAACTACTATTGTTTTAAATCACGTAACCGTTCACAGCGCGGCGAAGTAACACAGTCCGACATCTTTGAAATTCACAACTTTGTGGAAAACAATAATCAATATGGAGCTTTAACACAATTACTACAAATATGTTTATAAACATATCTGATGTTATCATTGTATATCCTATTCACGTGCACCATGTGTCATAACATTGTTACATCAATATATTTGTCAATCTGGAAAAGGTTCAACATTGTGAAGTACTAATTCGGGAAGAGGGGGGTAGGAGAATCACCGGGAGTGCGCTTGGTACGAATAGTTGAATGTCGACATTTGTGAACGACCCCTTATTTTAATGTCAGTAAAACTATTTAGACGTAAATGCTATATATGTGCCTTTACCATAATCGTATAACTTGCACGAATGTGTTAGAATGCAATGTATTAAAAGACAATCAATGCAGCGTTTCTGGTTGGAAGCCATATCTGTACCATGAGAAATTGATTCTGTAATGGCCAGCTGTTGGATGTGTGCGAAGTCGTACAATGTCGTAAATTGGATTTTGCATTTTTTTGCATCACCCTAAAGCCGCACACACCATGTAACTAGGATGCGTCTATGATATAACTATGTACATTATTTCTTTAGAAATATATATGTTATCTGATGCAAATATTGTTATGAAGCTAGAATACATCTATAATATAATGACAATGTTAGAAATGTAACTGCATAATTATATTATTTAGCACAAACATGGAAATAAATACCAGATACTGTAAAACTGTACTCGTGTCGGCAAGTTTTGTTTTGAAAACACTATATCACATGTCAAATTAATTACTTAAGACTTAAAAATACACCATTGAGACGGGGAGATATACTAGGATGTATCTGGTGTTCTAACTTGGGACACTTGCACTAGTTTCTTGATTGTCCTCTAGTCTACAAGCAGAGCCAAGATTCAGCGACATGTACACGTGTATGTTGACCAGTTTTATTACCTATTCCATGATATAACACACACGATTTTCCAATCAAACTGCACTTTTTCTGTTCACTGCAGACTCGAGGTAAACTGTGAGTATGGTTCCTGAACAAGCTCGGAGGGCTGTATGAATCTTGCAACACAAAATGACTGAAAACCAATTCGCAACCATGTCCATGGACTGGTAGTGAATTGCCACACAAAGAGCAAAATGATTTCTTCAGTTCTGTGGTCATAGTATTTTGGTAATGTTTGATCTAGCAACGGGTTTGTTTCGTCATCTTGGATTAACAGAAATAGTCGTATCTCTAATGCATGATTCCAACTGCAGTAATCTGTACAAGATTGGCATTCTCGACCACGCGAGTGTTCATGCAATTCGTGGTCAACTTTAGAAACGTAACATAATAAGTTTGAGTTTTCTAGAGCTATTGTGTTGCGGGCAATCCACCAAGGCATTGGACAAATTACAAGATAAATCAAAATCTTCCAAACATTCAGGTAGAGCCAGTTGCATTTAACCAGCTTGTTTTCAGCCATAACTACCCCACTATTTACCCTGCCCCCAACAGCCCACCTCGCTTGCAATCTTCAGAAACCGCGTCCGGGTTCAGTTGCATATAAATTAAGTCAAACCTATACAGTCAAAATGTACATTTAAAAATATGCTGTGCCTGTAAGTATGTAATACATACTGTAACACAGATGTAGGTGTCCAGAAGGCCAACAACATTGTGAAGTCTTCCCCCTTAGAAAAACATTCCAATTTGGTGATGCCAGATCTTGCTCACATAACAGAACATGATTTAGTACACATTTTGGTTACGCTAAAATGTGTATTCCACCCAGATGCCAAGGTACTAAAACATAGGGACAGCTTGTTCATAGCAGATATATTATTCAAAAATACCCCACAGATATTGGCTGCGATGCGTAACAAATTGTACGTCAATTTTTCAAGGCAAGAGCAAGACATCTCTCGTCTGTCCCATATGTACACACAAAACGATTCCTTGTATAGCCTACAAACAACAAATTCCCTAATATACCTGCTGAGCAGTAAGTGTTGTATAGTTAACAAGCCATGGCTGTTGAATGATCTGATTGTCTCGGGTCTGTGGTTGGGGCCCAACAGCATATGATGATCCAAAGCAAAGCATGCTTCCAGTCTTGGTCAAGAGACGGGCCCCGTAAACTCAACACAACAAACGGTGCATATATCTTGTGTGAATGCATGCGTGCATGCGTGCGTGCGTGTGTGCGTGCGTGTGAGTGATAAGCTGACATTTTTGTTGAGGCCTCATTTTAAAGTTCATGGCAGGGGGAAGACAAACGAACAGTTCGCTTCTACATGATCACAGAAGGCATGTCGGTGATGTAGAGGCCGACAGACATGGGGCAAACCCCTCCAGCTGTCAACTATCGAGGTGTGATGATGGTGACAGTAGATCAGCCCATTGACACCCGTTCGACGGTCAGTTGTCGCTGGACACGGACGCGACGCGCTTATCGCGGAACTTGGCCCGTGCCTTTGTGCGAGCCTTGAAGGCAGCTGTGTTGTACATTTGCTGAAAGAGAACACATCAATCATTTGTTCACATTAACTATTTTTGTACACAATAACAATACGAATAAAAATCAGAAGCTGTTGCGACTACGGTACATATGTACGCAGAAGTCCATTAAAAATACAGCCCAATCAGTCTGTGTGATTAACACCAAGTTTTCGCTCAAAACCTTCACAAATCATGCTGGTGACATGTTGTACTGCATCGTCTGAGACCAAAAATGTTGACAAATTCGAAAGATTTTATGCTAGCGAGGTTGACTTCGAATAAAGAAATGTGATTAGCTTCACCAGATATACAACACAATGGGATTGCAATCAGGTTTATAAAATAAATTTTTCGGAGTATTGCAAGAAAAATCAAACTGCAGAAATCTGGTTCTCGTCCATGCAACGGTTGCAGAATAAACAGTCTGAGCATGACGCGTGCTACACACTCACCCGCTCGAACTTGCTCACTTTGCCCGTGGCAGCAGAAGTGGCTGGGATCGGCGCCCCCAGTTGGAAGATGTCCCGCAGTAACTCGTTCTCCTACAAACAAAACATGATTCTTGCAGCTGCGGTGTAGTTGCAGAAAAATTCACTCAACTTTCGTTCCATCCAACTGATGTACTTATATCATATACGTTTATACTGCAAAACGGCTGCATCCAGGGTGAACAGTGGGTTTACACATAAATGTATGGGTATTTTAGTTCCCTATGCTTAGACATCAGGTAGAAGGGACTAAAGGCTTTCAGTATCTATGGCACATATATTTTCAAATTTCCTACCTATATGATAGGTGTTGGCAAGCTGGAAATTTTTTTATCATACATTTTAAAGAAGGGAATTTAATCCCCAATTTTCAGACACGAACACCATAACATTGAGTCACCACATCAGTACAAAGTCATGCATGCGGCACATCCCTACGTAACAACTCCAAAAACTCAAGCACCTTTCTTTTCCAGAACTATACAGCAATGGTTTCAAGCCAATATTTCTTCACTCATAAATTTGTCCACATTTTTTTACTGGGACACCATTGCACATCCCACGGTGACCCCTGAACCCTGACCTGGAGGTGGACGTTCATGCCAGAGCCGAGGGTATGGCACAGACTCTCATACTGCCACTTGCGTGCCCAGCTGTCGACCAACATGCTCTCCCGGCCAAACTTGATGCAGGTGCTCGGTGACACCCCTTGGTGGATGGCGTCATGGATTTGGCGGAAACTCGAGCGCTGTTGACGTCGGTCCTTCTTCGACGTGTACTTGTGACTTTCAGTCGACATCTGCTTGAGCTGGTCACACAGCTGATCCATACCACGGTCTTCAAAGTCCTGCATCATTGTCACAGGAAATAATAGAGCTTGTACTCTGTTGAGAGGTATTCCTGTATGCAGCCATACAGTTTACCCGTACTCTTACAATTTACTTGTAATGGTTACAGTTTACTGTTACAGTTTACACATAACTATTATGGTTTACCCGTAACCGTTACAGTTAACCCATAACTGTTACAGTTTACCGTAACTGTCACAGTTTACCTGTAACTCTTATTTTCTTAAATTTGATGGAGACATTCCTTACGGTTTTGTGGCCAGTATAATAAAAATAAATCAACCAGGATAACATGGCCATTGCCTATTCTAGAATTTGAGATGGAAGTGATATATGGAATGTGTGCAGAACATTATAGCAAGTTATAAATCAATATGTGAACTTACAACAGCACTAAAAATAAAAAACAAAACTGCCATCATCATAATATAACTTTGGCCTGTATTGTGGACATAGCCTTCCAGTGGTGATGCCATCCACTTTACAAAGGTCTCAGTGACCAATTCAGTTTAAAGATGCAGTGATAAAACCATTGTGGCGACTGTCGACTGACCTCATCTTCCTCCCGAGCGAGCTCGTACAACAGAGCCAACGTCTCGCCCGCAATGATGCGCAGCTCAATGTCCTTGCTCAGGAGCAGCTCCGACACTTTAGAGATGTGGCTGCAACAACAACAACAAGCAGACTATGACAACAAAAGGACTACAACAACAACAAAGGGACTACAACAACAACAACAAAGGGAGTATAACAAAAAACTACTTCAAAATTACAAACGACTAAAACCAAGTCACTGTAATAACAACAATGACGACAACCAAGTAACCGTAACAACAACTACAGCCAAATGACTGCAAGATCACAAAACAACTACATCAAAGTGACTGTAACAACTACAACTAGTGACTGTAGCAATAATACAGTAACAACTACAGCTAGTGACTGTTCCAAAAACGAAATAGCAGCAGCTGCAAGCACACATATCGACTCACCTGTCTATGAGTTCACTGACGACACCAGGTGGCGCTATGGATAGCAGAAGACACCACGCGGTGAGGGCAGACGCATGGAGAGCGCAGATGTCGGGGCTGGGGGTGGGTGGGGTACGGTCACCCTTAAGGTAGGATGCCTTGAAAACATTCTCGAGACAGCTCATTGTGTCGATGGCATCCTGTCGACAGATCAGACAATACTGCAACTTGGTTCTACATGTTACTAGTCTTCCAGTCTCCTCACAAAATCACATTACACAGCATAAACTATATATGACCCATCTTAACAAAATGAATCGGATGTCTGTAAACATGAAACTTCGCAAATGCCATTTTTTATTAGACATTGGCTAATCCAACGATTTTGAGAATTTCCCTAAAAATTATTCCTTAGTATTCATTTTAATGGTTACCATAATTTCTACTGTGTATTTAGTTATGTTTGATGTATCTTAGTGTTATCTTTGAAGAGCTGTTCGATGTCTTCCGCTTGACTTCCGTAAAACAAAGCCGAAAATGCGGTTAACTGATCAATAATTTGTGGATGGTCCCTGGCTTCGTTACAAAGCTTTGCATGTCATCTTTCCATATATACATGTCAACCTATATTACGAATGTGTCAAATAGGAGGGCGCGAGAGGCAGACACTGTCTGCCCAGCTGGCGCTGTGCTGCTAATTTTGACATTCCGTAACAATGGTGGTAATTATACAGCAATTAATTTTGTTGGTATTTTTTCTGACAAAGTTCTTATTATATTACTAAAATGTCATGAGGATGCCTACATCTTCAAGTGGTCCAAATATCTGCCACATATGTACATGGTAACTAAGGTAGCTTTTGTAATAAACACACTAAACTTGGACAGCTGATTTCTCAGTTTGAAGATTTCTACCCCATAATGCATGCTTAGCGAAACGTAGCTTCGGCTAGAATCAAGAAATCCGGTTGCTTGATGCGAAAGCTGTGATCCTGCTCTTTTCAACGATACTAATAACTCTACACATTCAAACTGGAATATGCGACTCATTTTGTTAAGATGGGTCTCATCTCACTTTTAGACACTCACCATTATCTGTATACTTTGAATGTTTCTGGACAAATATCGTGTTTAAAATTGCATGTGGAGGACTCAGGAGGAATGCAATTTTAAAGGTGTTAACAATATGCCCATCTCGTGAACACCTGGGCCTTCTAGACTTTGTCAACGGGCAATAGAAATTGTTGACAACTGTTCTCTATAATCCTGATATTTTGTCTATATGCCCGACTACATACAGAACTTACATCAACGTTTCCTCCAGCAATGAATGTACACAGACCAAGGCACTCAGCACACTGAAACAGAAGAGGAACATACTTAAATACACTCTACCAGCCAATGGGTCCAACAATTAATTTGATAGTTGAAACCCGCTGAATCTGTTTATCATCTGCAGATGAAGTGACTAAGTCTCACAGTAACAGGCTGACAATGTTAATTAAATAGGTCTTGTGAAAATTATCCTCCCTTACTTCTAGGACGGAGAATTTAGTGGAGAACAAGACTGGTATGTACATTTTAACCCATTAGACCCCACAGCGCCCGCAAGCGTCCGCTGGGGAAAAAGGCAGTGGAGGTGGCGTCATCGGGTGGATTGATATGAAACTAAAACGAGTGGAATTCTACATATCTTAGCTATGAATTGTGGGTAAAATTAACATATGATCGTATAGAAAGTTTCGAAGATAATCGTGTTTGAAGTCGAGCACTGGTGGGCTTTAAAAATGGCCGTTTCTCGTAGAACAGATGCGTTCACTGCAGATGACGTTTGCGCGAGTTTAGGGATGAATCTTCGTATGAAAGTGCTTCTGAGATAGATTTGGAGGTAAGATTTATATGTGGCTCGATCTTTGACTGAGTGAGCGATAAATTGAAGATGGCGTCGGTTGGTTTTCTTTGTCCAAGAGTAGCCTGGTCACTGTCTTATTCAGCTTGTCGACTGTTTCAACACTGACATTGTGCGTTTTGTGCCATTTACTCGGCTTAGATTACGTGGTTAGTTGTGTATGTTGTTATATAATGAATTATAAAGCAAATGAGTAAATAAAACAGAAAAATCTGGCCCGACGAGCATGTAAACAATCAAGCCCTGGCCTTGGGCAGTGCCTGGATGGGTGGTGTTGGTGCTTTGCCTTTGGACATTGTTGACAATTTTATTATATTGACGGTGTCAGTGGTCTTTGTAATTAATTATATTTATCTATATTTCGTAAGTAAACTTAAAAAAAGTCATGTCATTATTGGCTGCTTGTAAAAATGATAATTTGACATTGTTGTGTTGGATATGACATGTGACAAATGCATCAAAGTTGTTATTCTTATTCCGTTTTCATTACTGTGGCTGTTTGTATGTTTCAAGTGGCAAGTAATATCCCTGATGAGAACTCCGACAACTCATTGTCATCAAAATGAGCTTGTCAGTTGTGTCGCAAAAACGGAGTAAAACGGCCATCTGGACGTGCAATTGAGACATGCTTTGGATGTCTGACATGCAATGTCCTTTTGTGCAAAATTGGATTCTTTGTGCTGTACCATGCATAGGAAGAACATTTCCTTGTGTGGTGCCAGCAGTTGGTGATGTTATTATAATAAAATGACTATCATGTCAAACTTCACTCTCCATATTTGTTAAAAAAATGTATTTCCGAAGTTCCACCCCTCAGAATTACACCATATATAACAGGCTTATATACACCACAGTTACACCATTGCATAAATAATTAAATTTACTTCAAAATAAACATAACTTGCAATTATAAGATATCAATACTTTTGAAGCTACAGCTTAAAAACTACAAGCACCCATAATTTTCAAAATCTGCCTCAGTTGCCCGGGGAAAAACAGCACACGCTTATTTCAATGTGCAGGATTTAATGGGTTAAGCAACGCATGACATGTGGCTTAGAACAATCCAACATGGTTCATAGAATCTCCCTATATCATTTTCCAGTTGTAGTTGAATACGACAGATGGCTTAGATGGCTCACACAAAATTTAGACCTATGTAGTTGCAGCTATATTTTTTTAACAGACTTACAACCTTTTTTTACTCCTAAACAATCTCCTCATACAACACTACTACATGGCTAAATCGGATGTGATATGCAGGAATACTGACCGCACTGCGAGCGCGTGGCGACACACACTTGTCAGCGAGGAGCGTGGTGAGGGTAGGTCGCAGCTGCTGGTAGATCTCCTCGCTGTCATCTCCGGGGCCCAGCTGCAGGAGGAGAAGGTTGAGACAGGCGCAGGCCGCCACTGTCTCCTCTCCCTTTCCCTTCTTCACACACCGCTCTATACCGTCCGTCACTGTCATCTTCCTACAAACACAAGTTGTATGGTAGGATTGACCTCAGCGATCCAGCATTTTTGTTATATTTCAACTGCAATTCCTAAATGTTAAAAAAATTCCAATATTTTCCTAATTGTAGAGATTTGGAAGTTTCCTGCGATTCATCACTACAAAATTTTTTTTGGGGTAGAAATCTACATGTTGACAACCATATATGGGTGAGGATCTGATTATGGTATGGTGTGAGTAACACTGTACGATAATCAGATCGGCTAATTTTGCGACACAATGTCAAAAGTAGCTAATTTGCAGTAACTTCAGTCAGTATACAAAAACTTGCTCTGATAATGGACCACACATTATTATTATCATCCATGTGTAGGATGTGGCCAATATAGAGTAAAACACACCAGCCCTATGCTAACCCTGGTATGATGACCACTCACCTGTCTGTGATGAAGTCGAAGATGCACTTCTTCGAGAGAGCTTGACCCAGTCGCCGTAGACAGTCGGTCCTACCCTTGGCACTGCAAATAACGGACATTCTGGACATCCCATGTATATGCTACTATGCAGGTCAAAACTACTGAGAACAGACCAACACAACATAAAGTAACAGACTGAAAGAAGGAAATGGATCTAGTTCACAATGACAAGCTATGTAAGAAGTAGCCTTCAACGGGTGCTGACTGTGAAGGATTCTCCATCAGGAATCTTCAAATATGCATAGAATAGTTTACTAATAGCATTTTTCTCCCACCCCTCTTGACATGGCACACTGAGCACGTTCACCCTACACCAGTACATAACATGTACATGTTCAGACTGTTATTTCTACAAGGTGGGGCCAGGATAAAAATGATGTGACATGGGGTCAATTACTTTGTAAGTGGAACTGAAACACCCAATTCCAAAACTGGTGTTCGATTTTTAGAGTAATTAGTTCAAATGTAACTGGTAGTTTCAATTACGTTATTCGCTACAGATAAGCAGTAAAATATAATATGTTGTGTATATCACATCTGTATGCCCCATACATAGAAATTAAATGAAGCTGCTCTAAAACATGTTATTTTTTGGCATTGAGTCTGTCTGTGGCTGCTCTGTTCACATACTTTTATTTTGATATGGAATTAATAATTGGAACTGGTATTTTTACGTGTAACTGGAATTGCTATGATGTAACTGACCCCAAGCCTGGTGACACCATATACTCTTCTGCACATACAGTAATCTGCGCCGTTGTGTGTTGCTTGATACTTAACTGTACCAGGAGACCATGAAAAGAAGTGACTGTGACACACATACCTCTTCTGTGTCAACCCATCGATGTACATCCTCAGTTGTTCCTCAAACTCCTCCTGCACGTTGGACTCGCCACCTTCCTCCTCTGGACCATGCTGCAGGTGATCGTCTACACAACAATATTCACACCTTGTCAACAACCGACAACAACCAGCATTAAACAAAAGGGAGTGTACAACAGTTTTCATTGGATGATTTATTGAGATGTCAACAATTGCCTTGTATATGTCTTAAAACTATCTTTTTCATTGTCTATTTTCAAAAATACGAAGAGAAGAAATTATGGTAACACGCTTTGTATGGATATTATTTTTTACCACCTGAGATTTTTCACCACCTGAGATGTGAGTAATATAATAATCAATTAAGTGTTGTCAGGATATCCCATAAAACATTCATTATTTCATCAATACATATACGCTCGGTTTGGTTATTTAAAAAAAAAATTTTATGGATGTTAAAAGTTTGTTGAAACAAGGCAATGGTATTATCCGCTCAAAAATATGTAACACATCCATTCAGGATTCAATTCCTAACAGACTCTGCTCATACTTGGAAGCCTGCAGATAAATTTTAGTGTACATTCTTTAAAAAAAAGGTTTTATCTAAATAACATTTTATTTGTCTACTTAGTAAGTAATACTATCAGGGCAGTTGATATACCAATGATGTGGCTTCATAATCAGAGTTAACACTTTCATATATTCTTACTAGGATCCGCTTTGGGCACAAATTAGTATGTAATATCATTAATCATCAAATACAAAATTGTTGTTAATTAAAAGCAAACTGCCAATGGCCTGTATTATGCAGACAGTTACAGTCAATAAATGTCAATAGCAGGAGATAACAATGTAAACAAAACTTGACATACCATCTGCCAAGTAACTGTGCGTTTCTGACTGGCTGCTGTTTACACTGAAGTTATCACCATTCTCTATTTCATCATCACTTTGTTGGCGCAAGTCCATCCCACCTCGTCCACCTGCAAGGCATTTAGGATACATATTAAAGCGCTGTGAACTTAACTGGATATGGCACTATATAAAATATTGTTAATATAATTATGTAATGCTGTGTAGTTTTCTACGACACCTGATAAAATAAATGTGTTGGTTAGATGGTTTGTCTATCGTTACTATGCCAGTGTTTTGCATATTTAATATTATCAAACATAATTACATTGCATTTGTTTTTTTATGTTATTTGTCCATGTTTTCCACATGAGCACATCATGTGATAAGTCTTATTTTATCGCATGTCGCTTTCCTCTGTTCTTGGCCACAGCAGTGATCTTGTGCAGTGTTTCAAGGTTTACAACTTTTCCTTCTCTTACAATGATTCTTTTCAGGGTTTCTTTAGGCTTTCCAAGTTCTTCTTTTCTAGACGGGTTTTAGCTATGTGCTGCTCTGGGTTGTCCTTCTGGTGTTATTTTCAGCACATGATCCATAATACTCCTGTTGACAGTCTTCTCTCATTTCTTTGTTGCTTTTGTGTTCCATCCATTATTTTCTGGAGGCATTTGTTCTCAAAGTAGTTTTGTGTCTACGACATATGGACACCTCTACCTTTCTGATCCATCCATCAGCACAGAAGTCACATTTTAGCTAAAGATCTTCATTTTCGTTGACAACTTCAGGATTTTTTATTTCCATATGGTGTTCGGTCCGTTGAAGGAAACTGCCCTGGCCAAATCCAAGTTAGTCATAAGTGCTCAACAATAAATGATATCAGTCAATATAATGTGTCATGACAACTCATTATTATCTGTCAAAGATAAATAAAGGAATTTCTAAACACAGCAGCTGTCAAGCAACATGACCTACATTTCTAAAACTGTAAACAATTCCAGAAAACTCCAAACAGCCGAACTCATTCAGATGTGACAATACCATTATGTACAGTAATAAGTAATAAACAAGTTGATATCATGAAGAATACACCATGCATGTGGTACAACAACGCAAGACGAGTATTTTAAGCTACGAAATCGACGAACATGCGTGGGTGAACTTCGCTGTAGTCAACAACGTCATTGACATGATTGTGATTTGTGTACTGCGTTTGTGTATTGCGATTCACTTGCGCAATCTCAGTGAAGATGAAGTACTGTTTTAAAAGTATCATTTAAGGAGCACAAAGTACTCAACTCTTGAACAAACTAGCCGTATAATAATGGGCTAGCGTCAGAGAGTAAATATAACATATTTGTTGTGTCAGGCCTGAGTCACACGTGTTACCGAGTGTCAAGGATGCATACCTTTCCCTCTTCGTCGTTTATCTTTCGGCATTTTCGTGGTCAGCAAACCGTTTACAGCACCTATAAATAGCGTCCTATGTATCACGAAGGTATACAATCAAATATACTAATCCCGAGTAATGAAAATGGTATAAATTCTGTCGTAATGTTGTTTACAATAACCAACATGGTAGATTCCTTGTCCGATTTCGAAGTGAACCAAGTTCGCGTGTGAGGTTTACCTCGAGCTATATAGTACGTACTTTCGCAACACGACTGCAATCAATCGCGGGTAAAATTCGCGGTGCATGACGGTTTGGTGGAGACATTTCAATGTGTGTGGTAATAATTGTTCTCACTAACCATCGTTGTTTTGCGTATTTAATAAATTTAATAATCACATTGATAACCAATAAAAAATAAAAAACGGGTTGTTTTATAAAATCGCTGCATAATTGGCTAACTGCGCAAACTGTTATTTAATATCACATGTCACACTAGAGCTGTGTTATCCTATACATATCAATCCTCTTTTAATGTGTTTTATAAAATAATTCAGGAATAATGTAGTAATTTGGTTGTCAAACATACTCAACATAATAAATTTGTAAAAGAAACAATATATCAACTTCACGGTGGGTAATGAATATAATTATATTTAATGCAGTATATATTTATAAATATAAATATTTCTAGTACACACCAGTGCTCTTATCGAAACTAAATACAAAATTAAGCGCCTGCTTTGCCTTTTTTACGTGGTCATTACGTACTACAAATTCTGATCGTTGATTGGTCAATCGGACCGGTTGTTCAAAATATTGGTATTGCATGCGTAGCAACATCGTCAGTTCGACGCAGGGAGTGGCGTAGTTCGTACGTATTTGTTTTATGCTGTGTGCATGGGTTGATCTTCGCAACGTTTTACCAAGCATTGTATGGCTAAGTATGCTAGCTTGAAATGCTAATCTAACACAGAGTCGCTATACTTGCTTTCACGAGCATTTCTGACAACTTTCGTAAGCGATATTACGCCGATAACGACGCGTGAAGAAAAGGCGGTGACGACTGAATTATTCACGTTCTAAATTTCCGTGCTAAATCAAGACGATAACTTTCTCTGTACAATTTCTAACGATTGCATTCCACACCGCGGGCATGTTTAGCGATCCCCCGAACAGTTTATGTGGAGCTGACAGGAGGGAAGTTACAGTGAAGTCATCGAACGCCGTTGACATAGCTGCGCCGAATCGTCTACCGCCAGATTGTAGAACCCCGAGGAAACGAAAAACGCGGCGGGGAAAGAAACTCAGTAGAGCTAAAGCTCGCGACATTTACCTTAACGAAGTATCGGATATATTAGGCTCGATTGCCGACAAGATGACGTGCTTTCAAACTGAAAACGAAAGCATGGATAAGACTGGAGACGACACTAGCAATGCTGAATGTTGTTTCGCACCACATTCAGTGGCGACACACAGCCACAGGGGCAGGCGTTTCCTGCGTCCAGCATACAGTCCGAATGCACCACATAATACAACACAGTTTCTAATGGAGGTTCACGCAGATGATTTCCATTTACCCTTTGACTGTGAAGTTGCTGGCGCGCGCTCGTCATCAGACATAGATGCTTATCACAACACCTCCGGTTGTTCCGCATTGGCATCCAGTTACAAAGAACTACCGGCTTACTCAGACATTGACTTTGAGTATGAGTCACCGGACGACCTCGACCAGCAGGCGTTCTTTGAGCGTGATTTTGAAATGGTGTTTCGGGATGAGCGTGAGCATGAGCTGTTGAGTCGGAGCAAGACACAGTTGATCAAAGACATACTTGGTCTACGAGACTACATTGACACAGTGGAGAGTGTTCTTCACGCGTCAGCATTGGTCCAGATGCCTGCGTCTGTCCAGCTGGCTGGAGAGGTGAGCAATGGCTTCGAGGAAGGATCTAGTGGTCATTTCTCAAAACTTGTCAGTGAATTGCAGGAACTAAAACGACAGAATGAGGCACTACGTGCAGAGAACAAACTACTTGCGTTGAAACCGCACACAGAGAACATGCAACGCCGAGTCTGTGAGATGTAAGACAGGAGCCAAGAAATGTACCGTACAATGCATGTGCATTGGCTGGTTGCCAGCTGGACCACACACGATGATGGCCTATGAAATCAAATGGAATAATCACTTTTAACAAATGTGTATTTAATGGAATTGTTATTTAACTATGGAGACATTTATACTAAAGTGTCCCTAATTAAATGTACTTTTGTCCATAAGCTACGCAAATGTTATTAATGTTTCAAATCAGGTGCCTCTGGATGACATTGCAAAATTGTAATGTCCACAAAGCAGTTAGTTTAGTAACCGTGGTAACAGCTTCAATAATTCATCTGTGTTAACAACAATAAAAATCATCTATTAAATCGACTTGTGTTTGACTTGCATGCTAGAGTAATTGTCAGTATTTGTTCCCAGGATTTCAGGCAGGTCATCCCAGAAACAAGACGTTGGATAGTTTTCATAGAAGAGGACATATCTTTCATTAATGTGTAGTGTGATCCAGATGTGGTGTGATCATATATCGAATTACCCACTAACTGTACTTGTACAATTTTTTTGTGAAATTGTGACAGATTATTTATAAGAATGATTGAGGTGCCCTAGTATGTTCTGGGGCAAGCACTGACAATTGCGTAGCTGCTGAACTTGGTTGCATCACCATGTGTTTGCTTGTGGTGCATACACTAAACCTGTGATCACTTGATGGTAAAGCGTGCTGGTCTCTCTTTCAGCGAGGACACGTGGAGCCCCTCCTTGAGACGTGTTGCCACCGACTCGAGCAGCATCGCTGCTTGAGGCCGGCGACTTGGGTGCTCCACCAGGTTTGTACGGCCAGTGCCGCAGACCGATGTTGTCTTCATGTAATGTGCATGCCACCCAAGCTCTTGCCACCCATTCTAATTTATTCTGTTGTTTTGTTCCATGTCGTGTTTAAGATAAGCTTGTTGTTTGTGATGTTTAAATACCAATTGAAGCTCGCTCTGCGTCTTGCTGTTATGCAACAAAATTTAGTATGTATAATGCATGCATATGTGTACCTTTCTGTCATTCCACTTGCAGACATACAGTAAAAACAAAAAGTGATTTTTGAAAGACTTAAAAACATGATTTTTATGCTTATGATAATAATTATGTTGAATGTTTGGCAAGAGGCGCAAGACAATTCTGTTGGTATGTAAACATCATGGAACAAATCTGTCTATTTAAGTTTCTTACAGAGTGAATTTGGCTGTTCAACTTGACCATTTATACCAATTGTTGAAGTTGAAGAAGAATTGATTCTTCTAAGAAAAATCTTCCAGCATAAGTCGCATTAATGCATAATAATAACTCTTTTCTCTTGGTCATCATTAATAATTATTATTGTACATGTTTTGTGGTTACAAAGCATTTAACGAAGACGGTGATAGAACTGAAAGTAAGTTGACATTTATCCTATGCAATGTTTCGGCATTAAAAATTCATGGAAACGATTGTGGCTGTTTTATGTTGCTAGGAATGTCCAGTGGTGTCGACTGGTCATGGAAAATGGGTGAGACTAAGTCAGACCTAGGGTCGGTGAAGGTCCAGATTTTTTCTTTATTTTGTAATTATTACTTTTATTGTATTTAATCAGTTCATATCCTCATAATCGTGCTTGAAGATAAATCTCAGAATAAGCAGAACTGGGTATACGTCCATAGAGCTTTTGATTGTCATCAACAGCAGCTGTTGACACTATCCCTAAGGGCATGTTGGCAATGTACCCAATTGAACCCAAATGGTTTGTTGACTTGATCCCCAAGGGCATGTTTCTGAGTGGCATAAATAACAACAGATAAGCCATTCAGTGCAGACCAATATTACTGAATTTGACCTACATGCTGGTAGTAAGAGCAGGCCTACTTACACCCATTGATAACTTGCTATTTCAGCATTGGACACTGACTGGCTGTGATGTGGGCAACGTGTTTTTAGTGGCGGTCATCTAGTTAAGGACACTACCACCAGTTCTGTTCAGGTGACATGCATTCTTTCTATTACGATGGCAATAATTTTGCCAATCTTGTAAAGTGGCTTTTATTTGATTTATTAGTTATATAATATTGCTAACCGCTCTCTGGTCCTGTGGGTCGGATGTGTAGAATTTTTTGGTCAAGTAGTTTAAAAGTTGCTTTGTAAGTAATTACACTAATTAGGATTAATTACAGGTTGTGAATGTATGAGGCAACATTCTATCAAAGTTGCATCTTGGCGGATGATCTCAAAACATTGAAACTGATCGTTGTGTAAACATTGTGGGTGAGTATTTTATAGCAGTTATCTTGCACTAGAGTGAGGTTAATGGATTGAGGCAGAACAAGAAAAGGAGGTTTCACTGCTCTGGTTAAGTGTAGCTGTCTTGTTGCAGCGCCCAGGAGTGCACAGTTGCTGACCACACATTCTGGTACCATGGTGTGACATTCTCTTACCATTAACAATAGTCGCATTTCTAGGTAGGCGATTCATTGCATGTCATAATCTACTTTCATTGCAGCTTTGATTCGTCAATAAAAACTAGTGCATTGTGAGATGACGAGTCAGTGTTTTCTTCAAAAGTGTCTCCGCAATTCGTTTAGTCCATCATGAATTAGGTTTGTTGATATCTGTATTGCGCAGATACTTTATTTAACATAATATGCAGTCAGTTTATTAAGAGTGCTTGCTTTTGTTAAAAACACAAGCCTTGCTATGTCGCATATGGACAAGCTACACAGTCATGTTTCCATTTTTTGCCAAAAAAATTTGGCCAAGCTTAAGATAAATAGGTTGTCCGATCAAAGTCAGTTCTTTTGGTGATTTGAAAGTACAGGGCCTGTACACACTTTTACTTAATTATTACAGATTTGAGCATCGACAAACATAATTTATAATGGGCTAAAGGAATTCACCTTCAAGTTTCGTTCGGAACCATGCATTGCTTGAGACTTCTCTGATGCTGCATTGCCTTCCCCAGGAGGTCCAGTAGATCCTATTGTAGCAGCACTCATGCATCGTTTGCCGGGTTAAACAAAATTATTTATAAAAAAATTGGGTTTTTTTATCTGGTACATAAACATTTATATAGATGTTTATATTTATAAACTCTTTCAAATGTGTTCTATTCAAATCGATGTAGGTACTTGTCTTAACAGAGGGTACATGATTTTTGCTTATATGTGTACTCTAAGGGTCTCCAACCAGACTGCAAACTGGTACAGTATTAGACAGTTGTAGCCCAGACTGTCTCACTTGAGTCAACATACTGAATTGGTAACAACTAGCACAAGCTCTAAGTGGACTTTAACTCAAGGCTTCTGACTTGAAAAGATACTTCCTCTGGAAGACAAGTTTGTGTGGCTTCACAGCATTCAAAAAGGGAATAGCTCAAGCATACACAATGTCATAAAATGTTTGACTGTCAGGCTATCTGGTGTCGGTACATCTACATAAGTGTGCGCGCTTTGTGCTTTTATATTAAAAAACATACAAAACTGTATTATTTTTAGGAAGGAATACATAATGGCCAATTTGAATTGATTAATACTAAACAAAAATTATTTGATTAATAAGGCATTAATAATGTATACACAGTTGTAATCTTCAATATGTATAGACAGCATTTTACACATTATTGATCCCCTGTAACAAGCATCTTCAGATAATTTAAATTATCAATATAAGCATTTCACTATAGTAATGTCCAATTTTTTATTACAGACCACTGTTGCCATATAATAATAAAGTTTTAATAATAGTCGCATTTTGCATCCTTGGTGGCTGAACAGTACAGGTGTGCATAGTATACATCACTGATAATCTGTTAGAACAATAAAAATCTGTTCAATGAAGAAGTGTACAGCCGCACTTGTGTGCCACACATTTCAGAAGATATTAAATATAGCATTAAGCTGCACCCTTGAAGGCAAAATCAACATGGAGAATGATTGTTGAAGTAAAGAGAAACCAGCTGGGAGGGAGTTTGGACCAACACAGCTCCAGTGACTTAAATGTTTTAAGTTAAACACTTCTGTCACACCCCCGTTTCCATGGTAATGAACAAAATGCTTGCCGCTGTGAACAAATATTGGGGAATCTTCCATACACAACTGGAAGACATTTTATTTTCTGCTTGTTTTATTTAATCTTCACTATTGTATCAGTATATTTGATTGAATGTCGGTATAATAATGAATGAAACTAGACATTCTTTGCAACTGAGTAAACTAGTATTAAATAAGTATTATTAAATACACTAATAATAAATGTAATAACCAATTATACATTTATTACACTCAATAACTGAAGTAGTGCTGTATAAACACTGCTGCCATAAGGTTATTGCCCTACAGCAGCATGAATGTCGGTGGCCCATGTCTACCCTGCTGTATCATGTGTCCACTGATAGGAGCTCTTGTTTTACTAAGGGGTCATGTTCTATTTATGTCTGGTTTGATATATAAAGTTTGTAAACTTTTCACTACAACATTTTCTCATGAACCACATCAGCAAATTCAACATCCCTATGATGGATTGTCTACTTAAATAAACCACTAATTATATAAACACTGAATGAGATTTACCGGGGTACACCAACCCATAATACAGTGTGTGGTAAATGACTTCTGCATCAATGTCCATATCACCCGTCTGCTTATAAACACATATCATTTACTTAGACGTGTTGAGTGAGGTAGAGTTGACGGCTGTGGAACTCGTGTTCATTGAGCTGTTTGCAGCCGTCAGCTTGACTTGCTTCTTTCTTTCCGCCACTTTAATTGACTCTTCTACGATGCAGATACATTTCTGGAAGCCTTCGATGGTTGATAGCCCGCTTGAGGTGGCCCTCTCTGAAAACACAATTCTACTGTAATATCTTAGGCTTCATCAACTTTGTGAAGCAGGTGACGAATATTTCAATCACTGATAATAACAAGCATGAATTATAATATAGGCACAGGTATGGCATTTCATATGAATTATTATTACACAATATTAATTTTTCGTAGAAATAACTGCTGTATTTATATGGATTTGTTTGAAATTTATGGAAAAATTTGCCATGATGAAGTAGATATTTTCTTTTATTCACCACAAACTGATGGCGGTCGAAGCACAAATACTGGAAGTTTTTATGCTAAACTGCAATAAAAGCAAGCAGATAGCAAGGCAAATTTCCAGTGAAATATAGTGGATGTTGTTTATGCAGGTATATTTTGTAGCCTGACAGATGTCAATACTCGGTCAAAATGCTACATGACGATTAATCAATGAAAAATTGTATATGGATTTATATAGATTTTCAAGACTGACACTTTCCTGTTCTACATACGGAACAAATTGAACATCAAACTAGGAGCAAGTGGAGCTCAATAACCCATACTCAGGAAGCCAACGCAACACAGGTGTTCACCTTGGGGCAAGAGGGGAAGGCCAAGAAACACCTGGTGTAGAGAAGTGGAAGCAGATCGAAATGGTAAATGCAGGATGTAGATAGAAATGACTGGAACTGCAAGCCTAAAACCCTGTCCAGTGGAAAGGAGATGTTAATGGCCAAGGGAGTGAAAAGTAAGGAGAGACGCCCCAAGTGAAATGGCATTTTTTTTTACAAAAATGTGTTTCCACTGTATTATGATAGCTTTGAATATTTATTACCCATAAAGTTCACTTTTATAGCAATTACATACCTCTAAAGAACTTTTATTCATGGATAAAGCATGCCACTTTCAAGTAATAATTCCTGTTTGTTATTTTTGACAGGCTTTTGCAAAAAACTGTTTCCAATTTGGAAACATCTCTGATAATAATGACGCTACACCAATAAAGTTTTGATTGATGTGCTCCTTATTGTCTTTTTTATGCAACTACGAAAAGGTGTTTTGTTTAATATATAATTTAAGTGTGATTTGCGTAGTTGTAATGTAAAATGTGTTTTTATCAATACAAATTTTATATTTAAAAAAATATGAAGTAATGGCAGTGAGGAGTTGAGTGTTTCCAAATTATGATAAATTTAGTGGTCATTGTTGTTTGTTGCCATGGAAATGGGGGGGTCTGGCAGAAAATGTTCAATATATTTTTTACTCGGCATGAGCCACTCTACAGTTTGGGCCAAAACAATTGCATTAGTTGTGCAATTAAAAAGTCCTATCCATCTGGGGTGTCTCCCCGTAAATTGTACAGTGACCAACAACTATCAGAAGTAGATGAAAAGTGCAGTCTTACCGAGCTGGTTGTCTGCTGTCATTGTGTGTATGTCTGTCATCAACTGTGTACACAACTTGTTGTGGCTTTGTCTTATGGTGCCTAGCCCATCGGTCAACTGTAACAAGCACATCAACTGTAACAATGCAATCAGTAACAAATGCATCACATGGATAAATTTTTACAGATTGAGGGGAAAAGAAGCAGAGGTTGACAAAGAAATACAATCCTTGAGATGATCTAACAGCTTAGCTAGGAAATAAAATATGTGTGATCATGAGAAATGGTGGTCATGATTGCTTACGCATGCAACTGATGATGAAACTAATACGAACATACCTGTAACAAATACGCCAGCTGTAACAAACACATCAACTGTACATAATATCGCACAAGCTGATGACAACTGATATACCAGTAAACAAATTTCAGTCATTGTTCATATTAATAAACAAAAAGTGGTCCGCAGTTACAAAAAGAAACATTTCAGGAAAAGTTTATTTGACATTTTCTATAGAAACCTTGATTATACAAATATATAAAATAAAACTCGATGTTAACTATGGGACAGGAGACTCTTATTAAGACCGAAAACAGTCGCTATCATAGAAAACATGCCATTAATACAACTGCAGAAAGATTTGTAGCAGATCTGGCTATCCAATGTAGTAAACATCTAAGCCCAGCTTGAATCGTGACAAAACCTGCCTTGGTGAACTGTTGCAGCAGAATGTAGACTTTCTTGAAGGCAGGACCGAGGTCGTTGAGTACGGGGGTTGGTTTGTTGCACCAGGCGACCAGTTCATTCTCGAAGCAGTACGAGAAGCTGGTGATGAGTTGTGACAGCTCTGTCAGGACAAGTCGCAGTTTGCTCTTCAGCATCACTGCTTTCTGTTCATCCTCTGCACAGTTGCCATACTGTAGTGGACCAGGCAACAAGGTATGGTCCAATTACAATTGTCAGTTATGCAGCGTAATATTACAATTAAAGCTCTTCAGAGAAATTCAGTTACAATTACTGCATTTCAAAAAATCTATTACAAAAAGGTAAATTGCAATGGATTAGGTTGAGACAAATACATTGTTCTATAAGACTACCAGATAGATGGGTTACCTGGCATTGTTCTATAAGACTACCAGATAGATGGGTTACCTGGCATAGCACCAGGAGACTTTTCTAGTTAAACCCGCATATATGGATAGCAACAATCTTACTATGACAGCTATCTCATTTAAATGCTACGCCAAGATGCTTTCGACCTCGGATGCCAAACTTTAAGGGGTTAATTTATGACCCCAGGAAGAAAACTATAATTCCACCATTGGAACTTCCACTACAGCATTTTTAAAAAGGCCCCATCCTTATATCCATGGGAAGCATTTTCATTTCTAAATCGACTGTATTTAGAGTGAGACTGCTGTGTGCCCCGTGGCACCATCTGAACGAGACACAGATGCATACCTTCTGTTGTAGTTCCTGCAGGAGGTCTGTCTGTTTGTCGAGGTCTCTCTGACACTGGTTAACCATCTCCGCCAGTCGCTGCGTGTCCGGCACTCCGAAACTGCATCACAAACAACACGCACAACAGTCAACATGTCCACCACAACAAATATTAATCAAACATCACACCAGACAAGTTGGAGTTGTAACTTGCATGGCAGAAATGTAAACATTTATATACCATATGTGCCAACTACACTTTGGGGTCAATTTCATTATATCCATTCTAATTACAATTCGTAATTTACAAATACCAAATCCAATTACACCTAAAAAATTCCAATTATTAATTACATATCGAAATAAAAGTGAATAGAGCAACCACAGAACATTAATGCCCAAAATAACTTCTATTTTACAGCATCTTTATTTAATTTCTGCATATTATGGTGCATAATTGCAAACAAATATGATATACACAATATATTATATTTTATGGAACAGCTGTAGCAAATAATTTAAGTTAAAAACTGACATGATGTAACTGAAAAAGTAACAGAAAATACCAATTACAATTTCACCAATTCCAATTACTTTACAAACAAAACACCAATTCTGGCATTGGTGTTTCAATTACGATGTAATTGACCCCCAAGCCTGGTGCCAACCCTGAGCAGTACACACCTGTAAAACTGTAACAGAAATCTGTAAAACCCACAAATGAATTATTTTATTATCTATTTCTGATAGTTACTCACGTCTCCTTACTGTGGCGTTCCACCTGCTTCATGATGTCCAGCGGCAGCAGCTTGCAGCGAGAGTCAAACAAGGCGGGCAGACTGTGCCTCGCCAGATTGTCCATGAGCCAACAGTCACGCACACACTGTTCACTGCGCGGCGTGCCATCACTGCAACACAGTCACCGATGCAGGTTTCAAGAAGGCACAGTGCAAGAATCAACAGCAAGGCGATTTTGTATGTGATGATAAATAAATTTTTAGACCACGTTTTAAAATTAAAAAAATCTTTTATGCTTACTGATTTAAAGCAAAACATTATGTCATGTAACATGTTACATTAAATCAGTCTGAATATAAAACTGACTTATAAATGTTCTAATAATGTTTTTGTCAGTAGACAAAAAAGTCGTAATCATAGGAAGAAGACAACTTTATTGAGTGTAGAGTAAATTGAGCATGTAGCATAGATATACTTTACTTCATTTTTAGTTGATTGTTCACTGTCTGGTTAACTGAAACAAAACTAAACTCTGTCTATAATGAAAGTGAGGCTACACCATGGAACTGATCGTTAACAATCACAACTTGTTTGTTTATGCCTTTTTAACAAAACACAAATGCACATATATCTACACATTTCCTTGGTTTTTAATTTGGCCACCAATGTCAGTTGATGCACACAGTTACAATTTAATATTAAAATTATTATTTGAGATGAATAAAAAAAATATGGCATATACAGAAATATATCAATAAACTAGGCCAATATTTGTCTAGAGATTCCAACTAACAATCAGGAGGGTGTTGCACCTGGGGGTTTGAATGGGCACCCCCATTTTCTTGCCACTCACAAGATGGCTTGATATAACATTGAACTTCGTTGTACTTATTTCTTCATGATAGATGACTTTTTCTATGTAAACACATTTCACAGAAATAAAAATATATTAATTTAATGCAAATTTTAATTACATTTTCATTAAATTTGTAAGTAGGGCCTACGCCCCAAAAGGTTTCAAATGTATTCAAGTGAACCCAACCTTGATACTCATGCACGCACGCACGCACGCACGCACGCACGCACGCACGCACGCACGCACGCACGCACGCACGCACGCACGCACACTACTGGCACACTGATGCGATTCTCTCTCCTGGACACTATAGCTACTGTTCACAGGACGTACGTGACAAGGCCGGGCGACTGCATGGACTTGGTACGTGGGTCACCTGCCGCGTCCAGTACACCAAGCAGGTCCAAGAGTTGACCCATGAAACAAAGCTGCTTCGTGTTGGTTGTCGTTCCCTGGCCACACAAACACATGCACATCACTAGAAAATATAAATTTTATAGGGTAACTAACAAAACTGCTTGGCATTGCACAGCAGAAAAGGCAGCCACTGCAAGAGCTTATGGCTCCTTGCACTACACAGTCAAGTCTTAGTAGGGCAATGACAACTTATGGCTCTTTGCACTACACAGTCAAGTCTTGGTAGGGCAATGACAACTTATGGCTCTTTGCACTACACAGTCAAGTCTTAGTAGGGCAATGACAACTTATGGCTCCTTGCACTACACAGTCAAGTCTTAGTAGGGCAATGACAATTTATGGCTCCTTGCACTACACAGTCAAGTCTTGGTAGGGCAATGACAACTTATGGCTCCTTGCATTACACAGTCAAGTCTTAGTAGGGCAATGACAACTTATGGCTCCTTGCACTACACAGTCAAGTCTTGGTAGGGCAATGACAACTTATGGCTCCTTGCACTACACAGTCAAGTCTTAGTAGGGCAATGACAATTTATGGCTCCTTCCACTACACAGTCAAGTCTTGGTAGGGCAATGACAACTTCAAGCCAAAAAAAATCATGTACCACTACCGGTTTCATGAAGCATTTGTTCCATATGAAGGAACTTGTGTGGACATTTGACGTAGTTCACGTAACTCTGAACAATCATAGAAACCACACACAGCATTGCTAACAATTGTATGGAACTACGAACTCCTGTTGTTCTGAGAACTTACCAATCTACATCAAACATCCATATAGGTTCCTTTGTAATATCCCCACCCCTGAAGGAATTCTCAAATTGTTTAATGTACAAACTATCCTCAGCCCACTAGCACGCATACAAAAGTTCAGCCCCATATGTGTGAAACTAACGGAGATACGAGGGAAGTTCAAGGAACATACAAACAGACAGACACAACCATAAATTACTTTATAGTACAGATGAGGGGGCAACCACAAACTACTTTATAGTATAGATGAGGGGGGCAACCACAAACTACTTTATAGTATAGATGAGGGGGGCAACCACAAACTACTTTATAGTATAGATGAGGAGGCAACCACAAACTACTTTATAGTATAGATGAGGGGGGCAACCACAAACTACTTTATAATATAAATGAGGGGGCAACCACAAACTACTTTATAGTATAGATGAGGGGGGCAACCACAAACTACTTTATAGTATAAATAAGGAGGCAACCACAAACTACTTTATAGTATAGATGAGGGGGGCAACCACAAACTACTTTATAGTATAGATGAGGAGGCAACCACAAACTACTTTATAGTATAGACGAGGGGGCAACCACAAACTAATTTATAGTATAAATGAGGGGGCAACCACAAACTACTTTATAGTACAGATGAGGGGGCAACCACAAACTACTGTATAGCATACATGAGGGGGCAACCTCAAACCACTTTATAGCATAGATGAGGAGGCAACCACAAACTACTTTATAGTATAGACGAGGAGGCAACCACAAACTACTTTATAGTATAGACGAGGGGGCAACCACAAACTACTTTATAATATACACGAGGGGGCAACCACAAGCGTGGACTAGGCAAATCAGGTGGATCATGAATCTCACAGTTGAATGGCAGAAAAGTCCTAAACCTGTTTTTACCAGTTTGCTGACACTTTCTGCTGGCAGTGTGAGAAACCTTCAAAAGCTGTCTCACATAAACCACATCAGGGATCTACATTAATTCCCAGAAAGTGTTTACTTCTCCCATCAGAAATATACTTGTCCCACTAGAGAATTCTAAGCACAGCGAGTTATGATGGTGCAGCGTCCTACTGGAGTTATTTCACGAAATGTTTCAGATAAGTAAGATACTAACATTCTGATTGATGTCTAAATGTAATATCTGAATGTTTTAAGGAGAATATTTTATTAATATTATAATGATTTAATGTTTTATGCCATAAATAACAATTCCATAACGCAAGTTACTCACACACATACTCAACATGATAGCCTTAAAATCTAGACTAGACTAAGGTCCAAGACCAAGTCTAGCCTAACTCCAGCAAGTGTTATCGTTAGACATTTTATTTATTTAATGAAGCAAATTTGTAACAAGCATTCCGTTCACTGCATTGGCAATGCATGTACGATGCCTCCAATTTTTATTTGTTTTTACATACGGGTGTGGCTGGTAGTGCCCTGCATGGGCCAGGCTTTGGGCCCAGCCCTCATCCTGGGCCTCTACTATATTTCTTGGGCCGGGCCTACATTTTGCAGGCCTGGGCTGAAAAAAAATATGAAACACATTGGGCTTGGGCCAGGCCTGGTGTGAATTGGCTGGGCTGGGCCTGGACCTAATAAAAATATCAATACAAAACCCATACATATTACTACTACATAGTACATACAGAATATAGATGTTACAGATGCATATTTTTGGCATGAATGCAACCTTTTGCATAGATCTAATGGCCCCATAAGTTCACTTGGTTGGAAGAGAGTGGAAGTAGCCAGCCTCAAGTGTTTACTTTAGACATATCTGCAGAGGAAATCAAGCCATGATTAACCATCAACTTGTCACCCTTTGACCCTACCAGTGGACATTCTATTGTCTAGGTCTTCCCTCAAAATCTTGCCTGCCTGAATGACCTGCCCACTGCCCACCCCAGTTAGTAGTAGGTATTTTTCAATTGTGTTAACTAGTGTCTACAATTTCCCCAGTACTTATTCATTCACACTTGTACTAATTCACACATGCCTAAATCTGATCTCTCTCCGGCCAGTGACAGCAGGCCTGCTGGAAATGCTACTGTGTGTGAGTGCCAGTGGGTGACATGGAACAGAAATATCAATATTAATGTTTTTAGTGTTATTTAATAAAACAATCTGTATGTTTATTTGTTTATTTAATTTTTATTATAAGATGATAGGTTTATCTTTTCTAAAATCTAATCTGGGCTTGACAATTTTTTGGTGGGTCTGGATTCTAACAGCTAATTGCGGGCTGGGCTAGGGCTCAAATTACAGGCCCGTGAAGGGCACTAATGGCTGGAGTCAATACTATCCAATATTTGGGGGATCATGGAAATTTGTTTTTATTTTGCAAAGCCCTTAGTGCAGTAAATGAGCATGAAACAAAAAGGGATCTTACCCGGATGAGGTCAGCGTCATCTGGATGACATAAACCAAGACTGGACGCCACAAATAAGATTCCTACAACAGTTGTAATAATAAGTGACATTGTGTGCATAACCTTAATTAAGTGTTATGCATGTGTGTGTGTGTGTGTGTGTGTGTGTGTGTGTGTGTGTGTGTGTGTGTGTGTGTGTGCATGTGTGCGCGTGCGCATGTGTGTGTGTGTCTGTAGCAGTGTGTGCATGTGTGTGATGTGCGCATGTGTGTGTCTGTATGTGTGTGATGTGCGTGTGCATGCATGTGTGCGCGTGCGCATGTCTGTAGCGGTGTGTGCACATGTGTCTGTATGTGTGTGATGTGCGTGTGCATGCAAGGAACCCTGCCTACTGTTGTCAGCCCATGTCAGTTAAAAAAGAAAACTGCTTCACAGATTCCTAATGTTAACTGCCTGGCACAAATATACAATCAGACGTGGTGCAAAGAGAAACAAAAGGACATTTTGAAATTAAACTTAAAAGTGACAAAGCTTGGATCGACTCAAACTACCCTAAATATTGACTCAACTTGAACCCCTGCCTTCTCTACAAATCATGCTTCTCCAGTCATTGTTACTAAAAAATTTCACTCACTATTTCAAAACACAAAATATATCTTCTTGTGTCACAAATCATAACAATACAATGTAACTCTTTGTAACTCATTTTGTAAATACAAAACATGGTTACAAATTAGAAAACATTTACTAGAAAATTAATGGAATTAATTTCCTACGTTGTAGTCTTGAGTCCATCTTCACATCGGTGGCAGCATGTTCTGGATCCAGCACATTGTTCAACTTCTCGTCAAACCTACAACAAGAAACAAGCGATTCTGCACAATAATCTATTTTATATGTCACGCAATTAGGTGAGAGAAGGGAGGTTGGCCCCCAAAACGGGTGGGAGATGGGAGGTTGAGACCCCTTCACATTTCATACCCTCCTGGCTAAAGCCTAGTCCGAGATCTGGTTTGTCCTAAAGTAAATGATCTATTCCGACGGCCTGGACTTCTCAGAGACACAAATGGCGGCAGATGACAGGCAGATATGGAGACAGCTGGTTGCGAGGTCATCAGTGGTGCCCCAATGACACTCTGGGTTAGGGGACTGATGATGATGAAATGATCTATATTAATGACAGGTAAACACAAACTGAATTATTGTGCACCTAAATACATTCTTCATAATAGTCACGTCAGTGTTAAAATAATTGCCATCGGCCATACATTGTCATTGGCTCATTGGTTTGCAGTTATAGAATAGAGTCATTAAGTATAAATGTAGACATAATACAATTTTTTAGTGCAGTTCAACCGTATATTTATTTATTTAATAGGTAGCTTTCATGAATGAAAGTTTACACATTGGGTGTACTGTCACTGTTCTAGTGTTGAGAGAATTGAAGGCACACTGTGTAGTTCAAGGTGGGTGTTGTATTTTTTAATTATGCACTTTATTAAGCTGACATTAGTCACATGGAGGTTCCTTTGCTGGAGACCCCCTGGAGTGATACGAGACTTATCAGAATTCGAGTAACATAGCCATATTATCCAAGTACATGTATACACACACGTCAGCATTTTAATACTATTTTTATAATTCATTTGTTGTCACCAACATATATAGATAGGATGTGTTTGAATGATTATTTGTTATTAAAGATTTTTTTTTATGTTCTACACATTTAAAGTATCTTTAACAATATACTTTTATGTATACCGGGTAGGTTGTATTTATTGTAAACATCAATTTAGGTTATTTTCTTTGTTTTGTCAACAATGCATTTTGCAATGTTCACTAGATATAATTTTAGGAACACAACTGAATGTAAACAAGCGACACCTGTATTCTGTATGTCTTACCTGACAAGCAGCCACTGTAACAATCTGATTCGCGCTTCCCCGGGTTTGAATATCAGCTCAATAATCCACCAATCTTCAACACCCTCAGTAAATGGACAACCAAGATCCTGCAACATTGGAAAGATCCGATTTAGCATCAACAGAAGTTCAAAGCAATAACAAATAATGCAGAAAAAACACACGTCATGTGCACACATGTACATAATACAAGGAAGCAGCACTGGCCATAATTATATAGGCTGTTGCCATTCTATTGTTTGAAATGTTCATAATATTATTATATAAAAAAAATGGTTGCCGGCCCTAGTATTGGTTTTATTTAAAAAGCCATTAGCAATCTGTTATCAGTTAATACATATAAAAAACAATGGAGGAGGAACTTCAACAAAGGCAAATATAAAGTGATGAGAACATATCTAGCAAATATAGATTGGAATAACTTGCTGAAGAACAAGACAGCAACAAAATGCTGGACTTGTTTAAAATATGAGATTGAGGGCATTATTGAGAAATTTATTCCATTAAGAAAACAAGGGAAAAGATCCAGGAAAAAAACACATGTCAAAAGAAGCTATTAGAAAAATTGCTCACAAACAGATGCGGCTGGAAATGTAGACGACTACACAAACTACAAAGAGGCACTTAACCTAGCTACAACTGAAATTAGAAAATCTAAAAGAACCTTTGAACAAAAATTGGCAGGTAATATAAAAAATGACAGCAAGAGTTTCTATGCTTATGTAAGGAGTAAACAGAAAGTTCGAGATAAGGTCGGACCACTGGAAAACAACAGTGAAAACATAATTTCAGATGGGTTCCAAATGGCAGAGGTCCTGAATGAGTATTTCAGCTCAGTTTTTACCACAGAAGATATCAGCTCACTTCCAGTTCCATTGACTAAATTTGAGGGCAATAAATCAGAACAGTTAGGGCAGTTATTTGTAACACCTGAAATGATAGCAAAGAAAATTAAGAAGATGAAAGATAATAAATCACCTGGAGTTGATGGGATACCACCAAAACTGCTAAAGGAAATTGTTGATCAAATCAGTACACCACTTGCAAACTTATTTAACTTGTCACTAGAAGAAGGAATAGTTCCTTCAGAATGAAAAGAAGCAAACATTACACCGCTATTTAAGAAGGGATCGAGGAAGAAGCCAGAAAATTACAGACCAGTGAGTTTAACATCAGTTGTATGTAAATTACTCGAAACATTAATTAGAGACCACATGGTGGAATTCCTCGTAAAACATAAATTAATAAATACATCTCAACATGGATTCCTAAAAGCAAGGTCATGTCTAACCAATCTCTTATGTTTTTTAGAAGAAATTACAAAGTGGGTAGATGACGGGTCACCAGTGGATGTTGTCTACTTAGATTTTCAGAAAGCTTTCGATAAAGTGCCACATCAAAGATTGTTACTTAAACTAAAAGCCCATGGTATAGGCAATGATGTAATCAACTGGATTGAAAAGTGGCTTACACACAGAAGATAGAGAGTAATAGTAGATGGTGAGATTTCAAACTGGAAATCTGTTTTGAGTGGGATACCACAGGGATCAGTATTAGGCCCTATACTGTTTTTAATATATATAAATGATTTGGAGGATGACATATCTAGCAAAGTACTCACATTTGCAGATGACACAAAAGTATTCAGATAGGTTACTAATGATACAGATAAACAAAGTTTACAGGATGATCTGGAAAAATTAGTTAAATGGTCAGAAAAATGGCAAATGTTATTCAATTTTGGGAAGTGTAAATGTATACACATAGGACATGGAAATATGAATGAGGAATATAAAATGGGGGATGCTGTACTAGGTAGAACCACACAAGAAAAGGATTTAGGAGTAACATTTAATGCTGACATGAAAGTTTCAGAGCAATGTGGGATTGCTGCTTCGAAAGGAAATCAAATTCTTGGGCTAATTAGGAGAACTATCACGTATAAGGAGAAACATCTAATTGTACCCCTGTACAAAGCAATAGTTAGACCACATTTGGAATATTGTATTCAAGCATGGAGGCCATATCATAAAAAAGACATAGATAAGCTAGAAAGAATACAACGAAGAGCAACTAAGATGATTCCAGAATTAAGAGACCTTAGTTATGAAAGTCGCTTATTACAATGTGGTTTGACAACACTAGAGACCAGGAGACTAAGAGGAGACCAAATAGAAGTGTTTAAAATAGTGAACGGTTATGAGGATGTTGATAGGAATATGTTCTTCAAACTTAAAGAAGGCAGTAGAACCAGAGGACACAAAGCAGCATTAGTTAAGGGGCAGTATAGGTTGGACATGAGAAAGTACTCTTTCTCACAGAGGGTGATAAATGAATGGAACAAACTGCCAAATGATTGTGTTAATGCTAGTAGTGTGAATATGTTTAAAAATAGAATTGACAGATATCTGATAAGGGCGGGCTACACATAGATGAGAAAATTGTTGGACTCTCGATAAGCCAATGGCTTCCTTGTCCACTTGCCATCTGGAACTTGTTGTTCGAGATGGCAATCTTGTTAAATCTTGTTAAACTAGAAGCAGAGTTGTTTGATTTAAATCATTTGATTTAAATCACTGATTCACCCAACCCTGACCGTTTGACTCCATAGGAGTGTTGGCCAATATTATTACAAGACAAGACAAGACACGGGCAGACGACAACTTCGGACAAGTGGGAACAAGATCAGACAGTAACAGCGGGTATCATTTGTAACATTTCTTCAATTTAAACATTTGCAGTCAAAATAACAGGATCTTAGAAAACAACAAGGTAACCAACAGCAACGTACATCTAACTGCTCTTTGAATCTCTTCGCAGCTTTCATAAGTTTCTTGTCATTTTTCTCCTTTGCGAGCGATCGGTTTAGAGCCGAGTTGTTCAAACATGCCGCCATGTTGGTGGACGCGCCGACGTGCGCCACCTGTCGGACTAGCAACGCACTATAATTTGTTGTTCGCCTTGATCGTCGGGTGGCGCTGTGGCATACGGCACGTCGATTACGTATTCTGTCTTTGACTTTGTTGAACGGCTAGTGATTTATTGGAGTGTGAATCACCGCTTGAGTGCTTAAAAAGAAAGTGGGCGGTACGATGTCGTTGGGCGAACTCTTGCTCAACAGTGTGCATGAGACACGGATCAAAAGACTTATTAACTTGTTTAAAGACGTCGCAAGTAGTCAAACACACCGGCGTCACGCAGCTGATACGGCTGTACCGCCTACCGGCTGTGGATGTGCAGGCTGTGGCTGTGCAGTGACACTCACTGTGGTACGTTTATTATTGACAAGTCACGCATGACTGAGTCTGGGGGGTATGGCAGGAAATGGGAGGTTGGTCCTACAAACAGGTGGGAGGTTGGCCCAAAAAATGGGTAGGAAATGTAAGGTTGAGGCCCGGGGGGGTATTGCCATACCAAAGCGGTGGGGCTGTGCCGCCATGCAGAGCCCCATGCATGGAGCACATGGAGAGAGAGAAATCAAGAATTTTATGGTCACCAAGAGAGAATTATTGAACAATTTATCAGATATCTATAAATGTAAGGTAAGACCGAGCGGAACATTTTCTCTTTGATGAAAGGGATAATTATCAGGTTTAATTCGGGCACAAAGAGAGAAAATTTACATTTTTTCTTCACAGGGAAAAAATAGCAAAAAAACAGTATAGGGAGTACCCCCCCGGGGGTTGAGGCCCCTTGAAATTTCACATCCTGCTCAACTCAAGCCTTGTCCTAGATTCCTTGGCTAGAATAGATCTGGCTTAATAGACCTTTACAATAGGACAATTGTCCTATTATAAAGAGCAAGGCCATCGACTGTAGTTTGTCTCAAGTAGTTATACTCCAAACAGCCCAATCTTGAGCTAACGCAGGAGTTTGGACCAACGGCTTTTAGTGTCTCTTCCGAAAGACACGGGCAAAGTGGGGTGAACGAAATTGCCCAAGCTTCGAAACGGCAGAGGTGGAATCGAACCACCGTCCTCTCGATCGACAGGCGGGTGCTCTAACCATTAGACCACCGCTCCCCACGGTAGTTTGGATTACCTCTATAAACTTTATAATAATTTCTGATGTGGTTCTAAAGTTCCCTATAAACTTTCTGATACGTTATATAGTTAATTCATGAGTTAGGTCAACCCAGGTCATGTTTGTGTCCTCGGAGGTTGATTGTCCTAGGAAGGTAATGGATTTCATGTCCGCATTAAACTTATACATGTCCAAGACAATTATGCTTAGTCTCTGGTCGAGCATTAATGTTATACATGTCCATTAAGGGAACCCAGGCACGTGTATCTGAGCATATTAAGATTCTTTATCTACTTCATGAATTTAAACAGGATTAAATTATTGAGTATGGTTCTACAAATATAAGAACGCTGTAGTAGAGTAATTGTAGTATAGTTGTTGTAATGTGTATGGACTTTGCCTAATAAAGCCAGAAGAAGAAGTAGGGATATATCTTGACATAACACGATAGCTTGTGCACTATGGCTATGCTAATTTATGTAAGTGATCTGTATTAATGTCAGGTAAACAAAAGCTGAATGAGTGTGCACCTTACCTAAGTACACCCTTCATAATAGTCACATGTCATTGTTAAAATAATTGCCCTTGGCTATACATTGTTATTGGCTCAATGGTTTGCAGTTATGGAATAGAGTCACTAAATATATAATGTAGACATAATGCAGTGTTTGAGTGCAGTGCAGATCCTGTTGTGTAGCTCAAGGTGGGTGTTGTATTTTTTAATGGTGAACACGGTTCAGGATATGTGTTACAGAAGTTGACCTAGAAATCCATTAATGCAGCATCAGCTATGATATATCAGAATTTATCAAAAAAATAATATAACCTTTGTAAGGCATTTGATTTAAGTCTCAAGACTTTGTGTCCCAGTTAGTTGGTCTGCCTGATGGTGAAGTGAAATGTAACGTGTTTAGATCCATAACGGTGAAACTGATAGTTGTGTAATGTTTACATTACTAGATGAAACAATTAGTCCTCACCCAGCTGATTCTGACAGATTTGACCAATGAATAGTGAATATTACTTTTGACACCTATTTAATTGAGACTTGACTGGTGTTTGTGGAAATATCCTTGAAGTCCACATCAACCAGACCTCAGGTATGAATCTCATGGACAAAAGTGATCTAAAAATCAAAGGTGTTTGAAATGACCTAATTTCAACCACTATCAATTTAGGAAAACATATTTGCGGTAATATGCCACCACCTGTTAATGTGTTTAATTAAAAGGGTTGTTTTATTTAAATAAGCGATTTAAATAATGATTTACATCACTCAAAAGTGTTGAGATTGTAAACTTAAATTGTAAAATATTTTGTTGTTTAAATGTGTAAATTTATATATAATATAAGAACAATGTGCCGTTTTATATGAATTGAATAATTCAACTCACTTTTCAGATTTCAATTCTAATTCAGTCTCTTTTGATCTTTATCAGTTCAATTCCAATTCAATTAAGAATTGACTTCAGGTCTGCTCAAAACAAATTTTTAAGCAATTTTATTATTATTTAGGCAATTCTGGCATTATGGGCATACATTTAAGAGAATTTTGGACACTGTCAAAACATGCAATACAACACAATTGGAATAGGTTGATTTTGAAATGGGCATAGCGTGTAACCTACCTAGTAGTATGAACATCCCAAATGATAGTCTCCAGCTTGACTAATTTTTTTGAAATTTTCTATAAAAAAATAGTCCAATTATGGCCTTACTCAGATCAAATGATTTATGAATGTTGCTTCAAACATTTCAAAAACTCTGAAGCATGAATACATAAAAAAGTAATAAAAATATTTGTTTGTACACCAGACTTTAAACTTCCAAATAAAGTAGAAATTAATTAATTTCCTGCTAGTATCTAGATCACAGGTTCATGTGTATATACATGTATGTTGTTATGGACATACACTTTTCCTGATATGGACGTACATCTTTGAATGTTATGAACTTCACGTTTCACTATTTCAAATGCACAAATTACATAATATCAACTTCAAGACATTGCTGATTGAAATAAAACTTTAAAATGCATATATTATGAAGAATTAGAATATTCATATAATTTTGTTTAATGTTTTATGAAAAAATCATAATTTTCAGCACTGAAAACCTGATGTTCTGTCTATTCTCTTTCTTTTAAAACTCAAAATCTCTTGGGTTTCTCAGGAAATCCTTTCATCAAGATTCATGCAGCATACCCAGTAAAGAAACATAGACCCAAGAAGAGATCATTATGATTTAAACAAATAATTAACTGCGAACAATTGCAATATTCAGTAACGTCCATGCATCTTTGAATAACCGTGGTGTACAAAAGTAGTCTCTTAGCTATACTCTAACAGCACTTGGTTAACTAACATGTATATTCTTAATGCAGACATATACTCATGTAAGCTATAAAGCAATCTAAAAACTCCATAATGCCAAGTATTAATTATTGTAAGAGTTTTTAATATGCTAAATATTTTAATCTTCTGCTGTTTTACGAATAATGTTCAATCTGTTCTTATTCTTTTCAAAGACAAATATTTCTTGGGTTTTTTAAGAAGCCATTGCATCATAATAAAGAGAGCAACAGGAGAACTGTGTTGCTGAGATGAAAAATTAAGAACAGTGAACTGCAATATTCAATAAAACATGGATGCATAACTTGTCTCATAGTCAATAAATTGGGGCATGCAACTTGATATTTAATACTAAAAATAGTTTGTTATTAGAACTCTAGCAAACTGACTAAGATGTTATCGGAGTACAAAATGATGTTCATGTGCTGGTGTATTTATGTTCTTCTTTATGTTGTTCTCTATATTTATTATTTTGCTTTGTTTATTTGTACTTCTTGAAAATACAGTGGGAACCTCGGTATAGGGTCACCTCAGTGGTAGGGCCACCTCGCAGTTATGGTCATGTTGGGTCAGTCCCAAATAATATCCATAGTAGAGAATAGGACATTAGGACCCTAATAAAGTCACCTCGCTGTTCGGGAATATGGTCAGTAACTTAGTGCAAAACTGCCAGATTACCCATAGATGAATCCTATCATACCTCCATTAGACTCAAAGGCGCCGCCAACAATGTCAATAGCAATTTGTATCTATAAATAATTCAGACACTACACTGCACATGACATTAACAATGTATTTGCTTAATATGCATTGCTATTAAAATAACATGCATCTGAGCAATTTTCACAATTCCCATGATGCTTCAGTGCCCCAGAGCTCAGTGTTAAGGTCACCTCGCTACTAAGGGTTCCACTGTTAGAATAAACTGTTTAATTTTAAAATTTTGTATGCTATCTTTATTTTTTTTCCCAAATGGACCAGATTTAATTAAGGTGATAAGACTCTCGAAGATAAACTGTCTTAGGAGTTGGGACATGTTCTATTTCACATATCCTTGGGTAATCAGATTCCTGTGTTAGGATGTTTTAAGTATATGTCACATTCATGTGCTTCTTGATATGTCAATACGAATGTCCCAGTCAATGTAGAATTTGAGTGCTCAGCGTAGTAATTTTCCCTTTTGACAGAACTAGCATTAAGTGAAAACAATGGCTTTAGAGCCACATAGTGAGTTACATGTTATGTTTCAAGTGTAGTTCAAATATGTGACAAAATGTGGTAGCCCTATCAACTTTGCACTCTTGAGAATTGTGTGCTGGACGTAAAGTGTAAAATGTGTACGTCCATAACTATCATAAACCATAAACTATGATGAATAAAATAAAATTAAGTACTAGTGCATACCCAGGGCAAAATTGACTTTGCATATTTTTTGGTTGATAAAACAATTACTAGACAATACAAACAAATTATAATGTTGTGTTATGGACGTACATACCTTGTGTGACGCAAATGGGAACCAGGATTCCTATAATCATGCTGAACATAGATAAATTAAATTTGACAGTTAGGCTGCTATTTCACTCTATCTCATTACTACAGTAAACAAATCTGTAACAGAAAAAGAAAATATGATGAAAAACTACATGTTTTTCAGAAAGTTGAATTTTTCTGAAAAGTCGTATATTGTATACCACCATATTTGACATAGAATATTTTGTAATTCATGCAATGATATTGATACATCCATCGTATTTCCCTTTAGTACAAATGTTTATCATCAAAATGGTACCCTATTTACATAGATAAACATAATAAAAAAAAATTATGGTAAGATTGACCATTTAGCAGAATTGCTAATTTCTTATTTATATAATTATTGTTCCAAGGAAGGTATATCATGTTGTTACTACACATCTCAACAAAGTTACGTGTGTTTTCTAATACAATCAATCATAAAAAGCACACATTAATTACAATATCGAACCAACAGATACATACGCCCCTGGTTAACTGTTCCTTTGATGTATTTACTTGGCTAACTTTAAAGTGTTTCATATGACACCATTGTTGTTACACAATTACATACATTGAGGAGTTGGGAGGCTTTGCCAGTCTTAGTCTTTGTTTTGAATAATTTTAGGTGGAACGCCACATAAAAGGGTGACATGACTCGTGGGTCGTCTATCAGCATGGCTGGTTGCTGGCTTCAGGTGCTACTTGTGTCAGTCTGTTGGGTGGTCATCACCCCTTCACAAGGCGATTTCTCAATCGCCGCCTTCAATGTGCGGATATTTGGAACATCAAAAGCTGACAAAGTAGACGTGATGAAAACTCTCGTCAAGGTAAGCAAGCAAGTTACCAGGTATACTAATAATGATATTACTATGAAAAAAATTATATTATTTACATTACTAACATGTTTGTCAATTGTGCCCTGATTCAAATTTATGCTTATGCATGGGTGGGTGTGTGAGTAAGTGAGAGTGTGTGTATATATGCACGCACGCCTGCCCGCGCGCACGTACACACACCAACAGAATGAAACCTTTCCAGTTTACACTGAGTGTGCACGTTGTTCTCAGTTTCAATTGGAGTCACAATGGTGGATTGTTCAGTCAGAACTGTAGTGAAGGGATTCACTTTTAAGTGCAGCTAACTCAACTCAAGTGAAGTCTGAAGTACATGTTTGCAGGTCTCAAGTACAGCCATTAGTTACATTTTGACTAATCATTTGTATGACGCAAACTTCATGCTGAGAAGCTACTCAAATTGTGTCTGGTCCAGTGTACATAAATGCACATGCATGCACACACGCATGCACACACGCATATGTGCATGCACGTGTAGCGTACATACCCAGATTTATAAGTTCAGCACTATTGTACCCACAGGAACATCTATATTTGAGGACGTGTGGCGGGGGTATCAATCTCCAATTTGTTTTGGGGGCCAACTTCACACCTCCCACCAACTTTAGAGCCAACCTCCCACTTATACATAGGGATATGACATGGGTCTCAAACTCCCATCTCCCACATCTTTTGGAGGCCAACCTTCCACCATTTTTAGGGTTCACCTCCCACTGCCAGCCTTCCTCTCTATTATCTCTGTGCACTTCAACAGGTTGTCAGGCGCTATGATATCATCCTAATTCAAGAGATCCGGGACAAATCTGGAACAGCCATTCAACAGCTTATGGACGAAGTGAACGAAGAGTAAGTGGTCAGTGAAGAACTCTGTTGATCTGGTGGGATCCATCTTTGTCTTTGGTGGACTTATGGGGTGCTTAAGATCTTATCAAGGAACCACTTTTTTTAATGAAACCGGTTTGTTACATTGACATTACTAAAGATAAAATTTTATCAAAATCGGGGTTTACTCATTTTGGGTATATTAGGTCAAAGGTCAACGTCAGTGACCTTCGCAACAAAATATTTTAAAACTGCCTTGTGATGCATATATGTGGATAGAACAATGCCTTGGCTTTATTGTAAGACCAATGTCTTTAGCACCATTAGGGCCAAAGTTATGTCTACATACGTGTGAAGAGGTATGTTATGATATGCAATAACTCTAAAACTATTTTACACAAGTCTGAAATTTGGCATAGGTAAATTGCAAAACATATCCAACATATGTGCCAAATATAATTAAAATTAGTCAAGAATATTTTGGCCTTTTTTAGTTGATTTCTTGTGGAATGACCCTTTGGAAACTTTGTAGTGGTACAGCTGGGTGGGGCAGGAAAGCCCTTATATAGCCTGATCTGCTTCCCAGAGATGTAGGCCTTGAGCCAGTCGAGGTCTCCTCAAGATGGTGTGGAGGAAACAGTTGCTGCTTCATTCTGTCCATGGACCACTGATGAATATTTAGTTGATACGAACAACATCTTCTGTATGCACCATCATATTATTGTGACTTAAAATGTGACTGTAGTTTGTTTGTATTTCAGGGCCCCAACTTATGCCATGACAATCAGTGAGCGCCTGGGACGATCTAGTTCCAAGGAGCAGTATGCCTTCCTCTACAGGTACAGTGATTGACAGCTGTCAGTCAAACTAGCATCCACTGGAACAGTGGTGCCTGTCATTTGCATTGTTTTAATTAATTAATTTTAAGGCCCCTCCTCAATTCGATTTCTTTGATAGTCTCATTTCAAATTAATTTTGTGAAATATAATTTTTTTCCAACATTAATTGAAGTGAAAATGGAAAACGCCAAAGAAAACTCATTCACCTTTGACGGAATTTTGTAACTTTGTCATGTGATTGGCGAGAGGATGGAAGTCATATCCATGATCGGTATTGACCCACAAAGTGTTACCATTATGAATATCCAGTATTTTGAGCCTTACCAGATCTAACAGCTAAAGTAATTTCTTTTGATGATTTGACCAGAAATAATAATTTATTAATTCAACTGTGGATGTTACTTAAACTATTCACACACTACATATTTGGACATCAACAAACTGGATTCGCGATTGGTTAAATCAGTTGAGGGTGGAGTTTTAATGTTGTCTTTTTCCAAATAAATTGCTCTCTATGACTGTCCTAAGCATGAAATGTTCACCACTGACCCAAAACTAATTTCTGTCATACATTTTACATGATTTCCCAGTTAAGGTAGACGGCAACCATGAAATCAAGGTAACTTCTCATTGGTCTGCGCATCTTAGTCTTAGCATGAAATCAACACAAACGTTATACTGTCGATTGAAACTACATCCTTTATGCCAATGATAAACACAAATGATAATTTTTTTTAAAGAACGTTAATTTATAACCAAAAAGAGTATAAATTTACCGTACTACCGGTGGAGCCCCCGGCGGATGCGTGTTGTAAATACGTTACAGAACTTTTTTTTAGAGCTCAGTGATTTTAAAATAACAAACCCTGATTTTTTGCCAGGCACTTCATTAGATTTTTCTATGTACCATATTCGTCCTAATAAGCATATATGCTCTAATAAACGTACACCCCCCATTTCTTTTTTGATGTGTTGCGAATCCAGGTTGCCAAGTTGCTTGTCCCAACTTTGTGCATCACTCAGTTCCGTGGCAATGCAGTATTTTATCGTTCTGCAATTAGTGGTTAATCAATAGAGATCAGTGTTTGCGCTGAATTGACAGCATCAGCTGTGGTCACAGCATCACACAAAAACGAGGAACTTTCACTCCCATAAAATATTTACCAATATCAGCAGACCTTGCAGTGCTCCGGTATCATTTTGACCATCAGTGAATGTATTAATGTCTGATATTTCCAAACAACATTCATAAGTAGTTTTAGACACGTAGTAACCACGAATGGTTGACCGAAATGTTCGTGTGTTAAATTCGAAGCGATATGCTTACTCAACGAACGCTGTTTGCATGCTCGCATGGCGAGACAACCACAGTGCCATCTAGGGAGTCTACTATATGTACGGAGTGTTGTAAGGGACCACTTAGTTTTATTCAGTTGCAACAAGCGTCTTGGTGTAGCTGAGCAGAACAATTGTGCGATGGAAAAACATTATTTTCATGACTTTTTGTATGGATATTCTTTTTAGCCAACCAATATGTTATCAGTGTTAATAAATACAATGAATACACTGTTACAATGCCCGTTGATTGGCAAATGGGAAGGCTCTCAATAAAGAATATTAATAATAATATTACATTGTCAATGTAGATGTACTTTGAAATCAAAAGTTTTGAGGATTGAGGCAATTTTAATTATACAGAAACTCCAACTAGCTGCATATAAGTTAACCACTGAAACTCATTGTACACTTCATTTAAAATAAGTACTGGTCCCCAGAAAATTGTGTTACACTGCTCCACCAGATGTAAATGAGGATCGCCGATTTCCGACATAGATATATACAATACAATAAAAAACTTCTGTTGTGCTAAAATCTTCAGGAAACCCAAGATCTACAGCGCACCAAAACAAAAGAGTTAGACAGTTCTACTTGGTTTAACAATTCCAGTTGTAAACAGTGGAATCAGTGTGTTGAGGAGCTGTTGACTATAAGCGAGTTTAGGTGGATTTTTAGTTGACGGGGAAATGTTACTATATTTCCTGCCAACTTAAAGTGTCATTGCTTTGGACGGTTCTCTCAACGAGCACACGTGAATGACGTTGCTGACTTAGGACTAATGTGAATGACAATAAAAGTCAATGTGGTTTCTTCAGTCATCGGTTCTATGTTGTTATTGTCGAGTGGCATTAGCCAGCTGTGCGCCCAGAGCCGCATGTCATCCAAGCGAGTCGTCGACATCATCTTGATCTACAAACTTAGGTGTAGGCTTATTAGAACACATTTCATGACTTTTTTCAAATTTTTTTAGCATACTGTCTGCTGAATACTGTATACAGAGATGAATAATAAATTAACAATTTTGCCAACTTTTGCTGAAATTACATTACTCCTTGTGAGTAAAATTTGGCTTTTGATAACAGTTTTGCTAATTTTTCTGCTGATGTAGCCACTACTGTGTCAGATATTAACACATTTTGCGCAGGAACCCCTAATTTGTTTGCCAATCAGAATCAGAAAAAAGTTGATTGAACCCAAAGTAATACAAACATAATATTGTCACAGTTAGCAATAACAAACTATCTTTTATAACTGTCCAAGTTTAAATTAATTTATCTTAAGGAAAAAAATTACATTAATTAGTTTAATCTAATTGAAAAACAAACAAACAAAATACAAAAACTGCATTCATGCAAATATTCTTCTGCTATTGTTTTAAAATGAAGCATACTTCAATGGGTCAGGGAGACATGAAAGAAAAAAACCACAAATGCATCCATTCTCAATCAAAAACAATATCACTTTTGGAAGCATTCGGGAAAAACAGCAGACAAAATTTGATATTTTTTGCGCACAGACAGACATTTAAATTTTTTAATTTAGTGCATTATAAGAAATGTCTATGCAGAGTTACATTTATATGAAGTAACAGTAACAGACCAGGGAGGTGCAACTAATGAATTTGTTGACATATATAACAGTTTGCTACTGAACAGAGGTTTTGGTAATTTTGTAAAAAGTGTTTCTTAACATAACAGGAAAACCCATATAAGTTTTCTTAACATAACAGGAAAACCCATGTTAACTACGTATAAACATTTTTTTTTTAGATTTGAAGTGCTATTTACAATTAATGGAATGTCATACCTAATGCATTGTTTGACAAATTCATGTTTTATTCAATTGATATGTATATCATCATAAGTAGGGGTGTCAAAGTCATGATGGGACCGATTAGGATAAAATGGTAATTTTATTTTAACTTATATTAAACAAATTTAGGGGAAGGGGTAAAGTTTTACTGAAGTGGTGTAACTCCTTGTGGATAAGATATTGAATAATGTAAAAATGGAGTTAAAATGTGGTTTTACCGCGACTTAATAAAATACATAAAATTAATTGTACATTTTTTTTTTTGCGAATTTGACATTATGCTTTATATAACATGAACATATCAAACTGCAATTTTCCTGCAAGTTTTATATTTGAATATTAAATAAATCTCGTGTTATGACTGATTATGATCAAAGTACAGCATTTTGCTGGTGACGTAGCTGTTACTATGTCAGATATTTCAAAAAGTCTTTGCATTTTGGGGATCTAATGGATTTCAAACAACCTTTAAAATTTAAAGTTTAATTACTTTTATTACTGGGTAATTGGCCATCTTAAAACTTTGCCTGAAACACCAGCTCAAGTTTAACAAATTCTAGCCGGAAAATGCATTTAGGCCAAAACAACTGAATCAGTTTGGCAGAACAATTAAACAGCTGAACCAGGGGGGAGGGGGAGGGGGAGGGGGAGGGGGAGGGGGAGGGGGAGGGGGAGTATGCTTTGTACGAATAAGTAGACGTCGACAGTTATGAACCTAAATAAAGGGATAAGGTGTATTGCTTAGAAAGTTGTTGATTGCAATACTGTTCATACTGTATACCATTGCATTCCTTTTTTATTTGTTTCTTTGTATTCATACTACTTTACTTATTTTATGATGTATATAATTTTTACAGAGAAGATTCTGGGATATCAGTGACTGCAACCTATCAGGACCCGGATACTGCTGATCTATTTCAAAGACCACCATATGCTGTTCATTTCAAATCTACACGCACATGTTAGTATCATACTGTTAGGTGACATTACCATCTATCTCTCTGTCTACTGCTGTTTGCTGCACCTGTAGTGGTACGAATACATCGGTCCTTCTTCGCCTTTGACCACTATTAGTAGTGTTACTATGAAGATTATCAGTACCATAGATGAAGTTTTTCCTAAGTAACATCAAGAAGACATGACATATCCACCAAGTATCTCCTCAAGTTTGCCACCCACACTGGGGCGGGGTAAATTGAGTTCTATGGTGAACCCCTCCAGCTCTGTAACATCACTCTGTGGCCACCATTTCCAGCGACTGCTGACTTTGTCTTGATGGCCATCCACACATCACCTGACTCGGCCGTGTCAGAAATCGATGCCTTGGACAGCGTCCACTCAGACGTGGTGTCACGGTGGCACATAGAGGATGTCCTCATCATGGGTGACTTCAATGCGGACTGCTCCTATGTCACCAAGTCAAAGAGCAGCAAATTGAAACTGCGCTCGGCCAAGTATCACTGGTGGATTGGAGACGATGTGGACACAACCGTGGCAGCCACAGACTGCGCATATGACAGGTTAAGATACATTAGTGTTTCACTTGGCAATGCCACTCACCAGGTGGCAGCACTGTACAGTAATGTTTTCCCAGTCGCTAAGTGGCAGCAAATTACTGATATGGTCACCAGGTGGCAGTACAGTACAATGCTGTTTGAATGAATCAATATTTTATTTGAAATTTTTTTGTCAACAAACAGTTCCATACTAATAAAATACAAAACAACACCATATTCAACACAAATAATTAGGTATTATTAGAAACAGTGTGTTGGAAAGGGGGGGGACAGAAATGTAATACTTATCTATGGTATTACACTTCTGTTCATGAACAGGTAGTAAAAAATATAATATATTTTCTAGGAGTTGCTTCTTGGGGATATATTTTGTGTATTAATTCAACTAATTTTGGTTGCAAAATAAAGCAATTTTTACCTTTCACTACAACGGTGCATTTAATAGTTCAGGAAAACATTTGTTCATATATCATTTTATATGGTTTGAATGTTTAACTGTTTTTCACATGGTTTGAACTTTTAAATACAGTTCATCAAGGTAAGCCCCTCTAGATATACCCCAGCAATGCCGTTTGAACAAAGACTATGATTGTGAGGCAAGACAACTGTATATGGTTACTCTAACTTGTGCAAATTTTTATAAACAAATGTATATTCTTTGTAAAAGTAAGTCTTCTTCACATGGTGGATGCAGGTTTGTGATGTCAGGTGATGGCTTCATTTCGAGTGTGACGGCTGGTAGTGCTGACGTTTTTCGCTTTGACACTGCATACGGACTCACTCAAGAACAGGTAAACAATGTGAACGTTGTCTTTCTTCTATAGCATGATGATGGTGCCTTGGGTAGTGTTGTATTGCCTTACTAAACAACCTGCTTTGACCATCTGTAGTATAACAACTGACTGCCTTCATGCTAACCCTGATTGGTGCATACCTGTAAGACTGGCAACAGAAATCCATAAAACCCACAAACAAACACATATGATTATATATCTGCTGGTTTGCCATGCATGCTGAAAGGGAGCGAGGCAAACTGGCATATATCAGGCAAAGTTCAATTCCAAATATTGTTCAGGTGTATCCACCAGGTGTAATAACAATATCACCACAATGTTGAGGTATTAAAAGAAATGTGCTCTCACGATTATTTGCTTCTCTCATTCTATGGAATTCAGAAATGGTTTGTTCATTGTTGAATTAAATGATAGTAGCTTTGACATAAAGCATTGCAAGGCCACGTAGTTCAGTATTTGTAATCGTTTTCAACATAAATTGACTATCAGTTGTAACATTTGTTCCAACAATGATTTTGGTGGACGGACAAGATATAGCATTAACAGGTACAATAAGAAAGCAGAATTTATAATAACATGTTTGTTTCAGACAAGACTTCAGGATATGCATTAAAACATGCAATTTATTAATCAATCATTAATAACTGGACTTCTTTGAAAGAGACGGACAAGATATAGCATTAACAGGTACAATAAAAAAGCAGAATTTATAATGATATGTTTGTTTCAGACAAGACTTCAGAATATGCATTAAAAACATGCAATTGATTAATCACTGGACTTCTTTGAAAGGGATTAGCACATAAATAGTTTCAAGTAATATCAAAGGATAAGAAGAATGCGTACATTTTTAATTCATGTAACTGGAGGATCTCAGTATTGCTTATTGTCACTGTTTGACAGTCACAAACTGGGAAGTCAAGTCGTAAGTCATTGATTTTCAAGTCAAGTCTCAAGTCAGTGACATCCAAGTCAAGTCTCAAGTCATCTTTCTGAATACCAAGTCAAGTCACAAGTGTTCACCAATGGTTGTGGTATTTTAGCAGGACATTTTGGCGGATGCTGCCCTGCCAAAACATTAGCCAAACATAACAAGTACTTAATAATTTTTGATATTCGATACGTCGACAACATGGTCTTGTTTTGCATACATCTCAAGCCAGACTTGTTGGCAAGTCACAAACTGTCAAGTCAAGTCTCAAGTCAATGACCGTCAAGTCTCGAGACATCTTTCTGAATTCCAAGTCAAGTCGCAAGTCATGAAAATGGGCGACTCAAGTCTGACTCAAGTCAGCCCCTATGACTCAAGTCAACAAGTCTACTATTTGTGTTTGCAGACAGCGGATGTCAGTGACCACTACCCAGTACAGCTGCAGCTGAAGACTATCTCAGAGACAACTAGCTCTTCCTACCCAAGCATACTTCCAGTAGTCACAACCACCACGTCCACTGAAACCACTGCCAAGTCTTCTGTTGCATCTAGTGTAAGAGGCGACATACTTGCCCAACTTACACGGCTAACACTATAACATGTTTCTTAAATATTTGACACAGCACAGTGATCATCTTGTCTTTCCTAATCTACCAAATGTCACATTTGACAATTTTTAGTTTTTTGGTTTATCAGATGCAGCATTAAGAGCTTCAATGTAACATACAACTTATCATTGTGCGATATTTATGTCAGTCACAATTTCATATTTCCTGGAGGCTGTTGTATTATTGAGATAATCATCATTTAAACTTTTCAATGGACACTGGTGCATACTTGGACACACCAGTCAAAAACTAGTTATTTTTAATCAGGTAATCATCGTTTACACTGCCTCTTTCACTGCTGCTTTCTCCCTCACTATTGCTTCTATAGTCAATGTAGAAATTCTCCTTAGCAATGTTAATATTTTGGAAAGTACAGAGCGAAGGAACTTCCTGATTGACTTAAAACTCAACTACCAGAAAGAGCAGTATTAATTTGACAAAGTAGCACAATATTTGAAAAAATTAAATGTTCAGCCAATTGGCTATATCAGCTTCAATTGCATGTGGTGCGAATTTTAAAATGCAACATTTGGTCGATTAAGATAGAAGAGACTCATATTTATGACATAAATCATATTTTAATACACTGCATGCAAAACATAATTTATGCAAGATATTAATAGGATATCTTTTAACAGCATAACACTAATCATTGTTATATCATGAGCAATTATCATATAATATAACATGTAAGAAAAAAGAGCTGATCTGTATAAATTAATAGTTAGACCTCATTTAGAATACTGTATACAAGTGTGGAAACCATATCGTAACAAGGATATAGATACGCTAGAACAAATACAGAGGAGAGCAACTAAAATGATTCCAGAACCGTGAGACCTTAGTTATGAAGAACGCCAGAAAGAAAGTGGTTTAACAACCATAGTGACAAGGAGATTAAGAGGAGACTAAATTGAAGTTTTTATGGTATTGAATGGGTATGAAAAGTATTTATGGAAATATTTTGTTCTCACTTAAGAAAGATAGATGAACATTAGTGAAGGAACATGGTTGATTAGATATCAGAAAGTAGTAATTCTCACAGAAGACAATAAATGAATAGAACCAATTATCTACAGATTGTGTAACTGTTAGCAGCATGAATGTTAAAAAAAATGACAAATATCTCAACTGACATCTGGGTTTTTTGCTTTGGATGGCAATCTTGTTAAATCTTGTCTTGTTAAATCATCAGCATCTTTTGTAAGGTTGGTTTATATTTTTGACAGGCTAAAATGTATTTTTGAACATTACAATTATAACTTGACAATAATGTTTAACATGAGGTGGCAATGACCATAACAAATATAAATAAAAATAGAATTTATAATAATATATGTTTATTTCAGACAAGTATCAACGTCATGCATTAAAACCATACAATTTGCCAATCCAACGATTAACCACCAGACTTGTTTGAAAGATATTAATAACGAAATAAAAAACATGCACAGTACTACCATTATTTACATAATGTGAAATAGTTTCTTTTACCATAAATGTGCATATTGTTGTAGACAAGCCATCTTTATACCCAAATGGCAAATCTGAAGTATCAACAACTCCAGAGTATTAATTGATTATGAAGACATCACAAAGCTTGCCAATGTTGCTACCTAAGGTCAATGTCCTATAGTTATCAGAGCTGTGATGTGCCTTTCTTTTATCTTTGTGAAGTTGCACCATAGTACCTACAAGTAACTCACTTGGGGATACCCCATAAATAAGTATGCCACTGTAGATCAAAATTAATGCTTTGAACAGTTTCTCAGTATCATGTATATATGATATTTTCTTCTTTTCTTTCTTCTTCTTATCATGTTATTATTTGCAGTAATTTACTTAATGTCAAGGGATAATGAGATTGCTCACAATTAAGTTCATAATACCAGAGGATCTCAGTACTACTTGTTGTCTCTGTTTGTCTTTGCAGACGGCAGATGTCAGTGATCACTACCCAGTGGAGCTACAGCTGAAGACTACCTTGGAGACAGATGGCGCCTTCGTCACAACTGCCTCGTCCAGTGAAACTACTGCCAAGTCTTCTGCTGTGTCCAGTGTAAGAGGAGGCCTGCTTCAAGACGTACTCACCCAGCTTCTCCGCCTGGCACAGCTCACATTATAATATGTTCCTTAACAATTTGGTGTAGCACAGCGACTATTGGGAATACTATTGCGATAGCTGTATTACTATTGTAATATTATTGCGATAGTTTCATAATTGGTATGGTATGATGGAATAGTGAACAGCCAGGAAAGAAGCCCAAATTGATTGGTGGTGCCATCATGTGGCCTTGGAGGCAGTTGATTAAACATGGTGAATCTGTGAATGACGCTGCTCTGATCATCGATCGTTGATGTTAGGTTGATAAATAAGTAAAACTACCAAGCATAATTGAAAAAGCATATTTACAAACTGTATTACAGTGACACAATAGGCCTGCTGATTTGCTTTGCCAATTCTTAGTACTATTGATAGTTCAGTGAACTATCGACGATAACTACTGATAGTTAAATTTACTATCGATAGTACTGCATTTTCACATTGACTATTGTGAGGAATCGATAGTTTGATGTATTGTTATACTCCTAACAGTGACCATTTATTTTATGAGACAAATTGTGGTTTAATATGCTGCATACAAAACATACTTTTATGCAAGAAATTATTAGGATTGCTTTTATCAGTTTGCTTAGCAGGGTTGGTATTAGGACATGTCTGTTTACAATTTGGTTTAGCAGAGTGACCATTTATTTTATGAGACAAGTCGTATTTTAATACGCTGCATTCAAAAGCATAATTTTATGCCAAAAAAATAATTCCTATCCTATGAGCACTTATAATTAGCATCTTTATAAAGTGTCTTTCTAAATGGATGGTCTTAATCTTGTGAACAACAGACGGTACATCCTGTACATTGACAATATTAGCTATTGTCGAATGGCAGGAATTGTTAATGCAGTTTTTGTGTGATGTTATAGTAATATTTGTTCCTTCTTTCCCGAGTTCGCTCGGCTGTACAAATGAGTACATAGCAACAGACAGTAGTCAGAATTGGTTTATATTTTGACAGGCTAAAATGCAGTTTCTTAATGTTACAATTTTAACATGATGTTAATGGTTAATGTTTGATTTTGATGCCTCTTTAGCATTAAGCACTATTGAATTTATGACTACAGTGGAACCTCACTATTAATATAACTGTCAGGACTAAGTCAAGGTCACCTGAATAGCGATGGGACTGTATTACCAGAACTTATGTTGTATACTTTACAGTTATGAAAATGATGCGGGACTGTCCCAGGGTGACTATAATGGCTGTACTACTAAGATGACTGTAAAGAGAGGTTCAACTGTGCTTTCATTGACCGTTGAACTTTATAGGATGTGAATAATTGTTAATCATAAATATTTAATTTAGCTATTTATTTTAACTATTTTATTACTCGTGGGTATTGGCAACTGGTGATATATCTCAGTGACTTGACTAATCTGTACAATTTACGGGTCTGAATGTCGTTCACATGCAGAATTTAGAAACACCAATTTGTCATCACTCACATAGGCAATTTACTGTACATGAATTATTTGTTTTCTGTCAAATAAACTGTTTTGTCTTCAGGTAACCTGTGAAAGTGTGAATAGCTTTATGTAATAGTTTATAGAGGCAGCCTTTACATAGCTACTTTTCCTGGTTCAGTCGGACCAAATACTAGTCAATAGGTAAGCATCCTCGCTAACGAGAGGTGGTAGTAGTACTACTCTACCTGGCAGGTAAACCTGTTGAAACGTGGATCTTTCAGTTTTTCCCGTGCCATGTGTGAATGTAGGCTGAATCATTTGTACTTCGTCCCACTTCGTGTCTTGGTCGACGTCTTTCTGGGAACTAGACGTGCATGTCGTGGCTAAACTTGATATTGCTTGATGAGTGCAGCCATGGTGACATGAGCGAGAGTGTGGTGGCGTTGATCACTTGATAGGCACGACATTTTGATTCTTATAAAGTTATTTTTATTGGCTTTATCAGGGCTATACATACTCCTTCAAATCGTCCCACAGTCTTTGACTAATTAACTAACACCAAATCGAGATTATTAACACCTGGTCATCAGCAGAACAAATGATACGTGTCATGGTCACGCACAACTGATAATCTGGTTGCCAGATTACACCAATACATCCATGCAAAAAACCCACCCACACATTGCTATATCATAGAAATATGTGTATAATAAAGTGAAGACTGTTTTGATGCTGAGCATATACGAACCAGAAGGATTTACCATGCCCCCCCCCCCCGACTTCCTACTATGCCTTCTGGGGTAAGACCACTGTTGACCTTCCTGTTTATTGTTTCACACAAATGTAGGGTGTATTAAATTGGGATATGTGAATTTAAACAATTCATGTGATGTGATATAAGTGCAACTGAGCAGGCATATTCACAGTCACGTTTCCATTTGTTGCCAAATTTTGTTTTGGCTAAGCTTGAGATAAATAGGTTGTCCGATCAAAGTCAATTCTTTTGATGATTTGAAATTACAGGGCCTGTACACACTTTTACTTAATTATTACAGGTTTGAGCATCGACAAACATAATTTATAATGGGCTAAATGACTTCACATTTAAATTTCGTTCGGAACCATGCATTGCTCGAGACTGCTCTGATGCTGCATTGCTCGAGACTTGTATCAAACAAATTATTTCAGGAAGGAATATATCATAATGGCCAGTTTGAATCGATTAATACTACAAAAATTATTTGATTGTTGTAATCTTCAATATGTATAGGCAGCATTTTTCACATTATTGATCCCCTGTAACAAGTGTCTTCAGCGAAATTAAATTATCAATATAAGAAGCATTTCACAATTCTATAGTAATGTCCAATTTTTTGGGTAATGGTGAATGCGATGATGGTATGTGACGAAGTGAGACTGGTTAGCAGCCCTTCGTCCTTGTCCCAACTGCCAGTCCATGAAACCTTCTCGTAGATGTCATGATATCCAAACGGATTCAGTAGTACGGCTTCCAGACATTCACACAAGACTCATACATGTCATAAAACGTGTCGTAGCATGTGTGACGCTCCACTCATCTGGTCTTGCACATTCCGACAAGTTCCGTTTTCTTCATATCTGGTGCCAGATGTTTTAGGATTCGTTCCAGGAATCGTTGTCAAGCACACTGACATAATCTCCTGGTTACCATGTGGATATGTGACCTCATCTGAAATGATGGAAAATAAAGCATTTTCGTCTTCAACGTTTCGTGTTTTTTCTTTCTAATGTATTCGGCTACTACATCAATAACTTCAGTCTGGATGATTTCTGATGTATACTGCGCATTCTTCCTTCCGTTCTCAAGATGTTCTCGGAGTGTGTCGTCGCCTTTGGCCATCATCTCCATAATTGTCCAGAAGTTTACCCTGCTGGACAATGCACATGACCGATCATCCATGTAGCCTCGAAGACGAAGTAGCAAGTTTTGTTTTCCGCAAAATACAACTGTTTCTACAATACTCTTCAGGACGTGAACGCTTTACTTGTACATCTCCTGGTTGGACTGGCTCAATCAACTAATGAATTGATAAACTCGTGATGGGGCTTCCTTTCCTTCTAGCATAAGTCTGGCTTAAATTAAATATTTAGTAAGGGCTACTGTCATAATACCAACCAGACAGCATAGATTCTTGAAGCGCGGCCTACTGGCTATTTTGAAAATAGCTAAGCCTAATCGTGTCATTAAAAAAGTACACCACTCCTCTTGGTTTTGTGTTAAAATGACAGCGAAACGTAATTTTAAAACGTATATTACTTGTTATAATGATTAAGATATTCATTCTGCCATTTGAAAGTCATCTGATATGATGCTTCCAGCATTGTTTTCCAGTGGTCCGACCTTAATTACTGCTTTCTGTTTATTCCTTACATAAGTATAGAAACTGTAGTGTATCGAGGCTACGCGATCGTAGCTCGTGAATATGTAATGATAGTACGTCATCTTAGGCACGCGCACGAGGAACACAATAAAGTCGTGTTTCAGCTAGAGTGGTAGTTCTGTAATTCCTCGATATAATATATTTCAATAGAACCCGTGTCTCATAGTTATCAATGTGAGAACACAACAGAAACTATTTCGGTTATTCTTATATTGCCAGCCAATTTTTGCTCAAACGGTTTAGATTTTTTATTTCAATTGTAGATGAACCATGCTTCAGAAACGTTGTAAGTTGCCCGTACTGCAGCCAAGGTTGCTCAGAACAGAATGACTAACATCCAGCAGGTTCATACCTATTTCTGTTTCATGGTTTCATTTTCTTGGAAATAGAATACCCCAGAAACTGCCAATTACACATGTATATGTTTCACAGTTTCATATATTTGGGAAATAGAATTTCCCCAAAACCCATCTTTGAAGCGTGCATTTTTTTTAAATCAGAGTCTTGTTTGGTAAATGCCATTTCTGAATAATACTTATTGAATTAACAAATAACTACAATGTAACAGAATACATTCTGCAAAATCAACAATGTTTCAAAGGCGTCACTAAAGAGAAATGGGCAGTAATCAGTAGAAGATATTTTTTTATGAAATATATATAATTAGTCCCTATACCCAACAATTCAATCTTTAAATACCGGTCAGGTTTGGTTTATAAATGTAATTTAACTGCCAATAATGATGCAATGTATTCCCTATTAGGTTCGGAGAGGATGAGGAGAAACGTGGATTTGTTCCAGTTGAGCACTGTCTTAACCAATGTTAAAATTTTACAGCCAAACAGTTATTTGCTAGTGTGTAGGCCAGGCCGACCAAAAACCAGCCAATAGTTGCGCCACACCTCGGCGGCGAAATCCACAAATACCGCAGTTACATTTAATCCACTAAAAGGGCTAAATAGCACGATCTTTGTTGCTTTATAGATTATATTGTCATCAACTATTAAATTGTATAGATGTATATTAAACAATTCGGATATAATGCTATATGTCTGCGTGTGTGACAGGTCTTTTATCGAAGAACTATAGCACACGTCAGTTGCCAAAAATAGTCTGCCTGCAGAGCAATTACCAGGCGGATGCGGGGACTACACAGAAAACCGAAAGCGTTTCAATGACACCGTCATTTCGCGACACGGCATTTGAACGCAACCATTAGACTGCTGTAGTTGTGTTGTTAGCCGTTGTCAGCGGCAGCGAGCAAACCAAACTCAGTATTTTGTTGACTTCGTGTATGTACGACCGACAGTGGTAACCCAAACAGAAGACCAGACGATCGTAATTATTCGTCATCACGTTGCAGGTTTGTAGTTGCTTTCACTTTCTATATCGTTTTCCGTTTTCTTCTTTTGTGAATTGTATGTTGTGCATATTTATAATAATACACAAATGCATAGAACGTAGATTCTGACTAGACCTGGGTCCGAGTACATTTTATGAGTGCGAGTACATTGGTGATGGCTGAGTGGGGGAGGCTGGGTGGGGGAGGCTGGGGTGCATTGGGATGAATTTTTGCAAAAAAAGGCCTTTATTAGTTAAGATACAAGAAAATAACTGATAGTGCCCCTTGAAGGATTCTTGTGGACATCACATTCAATACAATCAACTTCGAAGCACATTCCGGGCCATTGTTTGGGGCAATACCATCAGCAGCGGATCCAGGGGGGTCTTAGGGGTCTCAAGACCCCCCTACGCCATGAAGGGGGTCTCAAGACCCCCCTACGCCATGAAGGGGGTCTTAGACCCCCCTGTGTCCATGGCAAATATTACGGTAAAAGAACACGAAGGGGAGACCGCGACTAGTCCGCCCCCAGGGCAAGTCCGCCAACCGGCTTTTATTCCGCGCCGTTGCAGAATTTTTTCATTTCCGTCACACGATTAAGTCACATGATCATCAAATTACATGCAACGCAGTGTTCGAAATGACCACAGATTCTTGGGGTCCCCAAATAAATCTTCTTAAAAATCTTCTTTTCAGGCCTATTTTTGTGAGAAAAAAAAACTTGCTTGCTATCATAGCGACCTGTATATATAGTTATATTACCAACTTAGGTTGAATGCACTTGTTGTAAGTCGCTCTGAATAAGAGCGTCTGCTAAATTACTAAATTGTAAATTGTGGTCTAAACCATTGTTACTGGAGTAATGCGCTAACAAAAAATAAAACACACCCTCATCAATTATATGAGTGGAATGAGTTAAGATGTTTTTAACAGAGATTAACTGAATGACAATAGAGTGAGCTGAATGAATCAGCTAAACTACAAACACAATGATGTCGAATCCTGCAAAAAACCGTCAAGTTCTGTGAAAACCGTCGAGTTCTTGCTGCGAGATCGATCGAGTTCTGCGAAAACCTTCGAGTTCTTGTTGCGAGATCGATCAAGTTCTGCAAAAACTGTCGAGTTCTGCGAAAACCGTCGAATTTTAGCACAGACGTACCAGAGTAGCCTCACACGCAGCAACAGGTGCAACAGCGGAAGGGTAATTACATCGGTTAACCGATCAAATGTGGGACCCCGCAAGCTTACATTTTTTTCTTATGGGAGATCACTCGTGCCTTATGGCAGGAACCCCCAGACCCCCTCATTTCGATCACTGATGCAGCGGGAGACTGACGTCCACCAGTTGCTGGCTGGAAAGATGTGAACTAGAAAACTCATTTTGGTGACTGAAAGTAATTTTTTTTATTTTGTTTCGATCAAATTTCAGTATTTATAAGTGGCATTGGTTAGACATTTAGAGTACTCAGTAAGGCCCTTATGTCAGAGCTGTTGTTTGGATCTTGCGTTGTTGCTCTATCTAGTGTCAGTGGTATTTAGTTGCCGCCCACCAAATATGTCTCTGTGTTGGGGCACGTCCGCCTGTGTGCGCCTGTGTGCTATTTGTCCCTAGGATATCTGATGTAAAATGCTCAGGATCACTTGTGAACATAAACACACTAACATGCAGTCTAATAAAGACTTCCAATTGTCCAGTTTAGTGTTATTTTCTAGTAAAAACCAGATTTTGTTTCACCATTTTCTAGCCGATGCAGTGTCAAACGTTGTTTTTGTTTGCCTGGTTTATTTCATAGATACAACATAATTTGTGAAGATTTGAAGTTTCTAACAAATGTGTGATAAAACATGACTTTTTTGACATAAAAATAAGATAAAACTGCACTGTGTGTCAATGTAAAGACAGAAGTATTAGCAAACAGAAACATCTTAGTAGGCTGACAAACAAGAAACTTGACCTCCAAGATATCATCCTCATTTGGCCCTTGCAAGACCACACAGATGATTTGAGAAACTGCCCTTTTAGATGAATACTTTGTAAGGACGAAGTCACCGTTCTTCTCATCTTACTTCGGTGGTTTTTGTTTGTCTTCCTCAAAGTCAGATTCAAATGATTCCTCATAATCATCTGAATCATCAACAGTGAGCAGTGCAGCTATTTCCTCGTCGTCAGATGAATCACTACCTGACAAAACTGTTGTCTTCTTTGACATGTTTGTCTTGGGTTTATTGACAACTGGCTTGGACTTCTTTGTTTTCCTATTTTCCCTCTGCCTTATTCTTCTACAAGTTGTTGTTTCACAGGAGCATCTGTAAGAATTAGTGTCTTACATTTCTTTTTACTTGTCTTCTTCCTAGCTCCAGCCTTCGGGTAGGGCCTCACATCCTTATGTGAAAAGGGCTCTGGTGTAAGAGGTCTGTCATATTTTTTGCGATCACGTATAATACATGTACATATGGGGTGCATTGGGACAGAGTCCTAATACACCCGCATGAATATGTCCCAATACACCCCATGTGCATACCATGCGCTTAAAATCCAAATAATGTTAATATATACATTAGAAATTAATCATCTAAGATATGAAATTATGCCTTAGTTCAACTTGATTTACCTGCACTATTACGGCTGTCTGTTTCATTAAGTGGTAAAGTACAAACAGATGCAACTCTTAGTATTAAGATGTTTGTCTAACTACATGTAAACCATAATTATACTTGCACGTCTTGCTCAGTTGTACGTTTGTTATAAAATCAAGATGGCGAACACCCACTGTGTTACTGATGACGTCACTAGGGATTTCTTACATGAAATATAGCTATTGGAGGGGGTGTCCCAATGCACACCAGTCTCCCCTACGAGTACATTACTAAACGCTGAGTACGAGTACATTTACAAGAGTACGAGTATGTATTGTGTGGTATAGTACAGTATTAGTAATGGCCTTTTTACTCCCTAACATCCAGACAAACCGCTACACGTATTCTTTTTTTACCCTCGGCCATTTCAATTCTTAACGCTAAATTAGACATAAATATGTGATTAAATAACCTGTGATTTATGTTGTATATATGTGATGTGCCAACTCTAAACCTAATGTTCATAGTTTTTTCTGGTCAGACGAATAAAGTATTATTGTATTATATCATAGCGTACCAACTGATACTCCTGACATGTGTGGCAAGATTTGCATAGGTATTCTACATCCCGGTTGATGTTAACCCAGTATCACGGGCCAGTCTGCGGGTCTTCTCTACTCCCTGGTGTCCCTGGTGGAGCTGTTGCAGGATCTCATTTTGCATTGATTGGGGTATAAATACCTGGCGTCCCTTGAAGAGAACACCTGCTTCCATAGCAAGCTCATCTCTAAAGGACCAATATGGCTTGATGTCGGTGTGTAGTTCCTTCATGGTGTCTGGCCATCCTGTGTATATAATGTTGTGATCTCATTCAGCAATGGATCCTACATTATTTCGTCGTACAGAAGTTGCTGCTTGTGTGTGGGAAAGTTGATCAGTGCTATAGTTTTGTACTCAGGGTCATCGACCACTAAGTCAACACCATCAACGCGAGCATCAAGCTCGATTTCTGTGTCATTCTCCGGGTTCTATAGTCGCTCAAGGTGTCGGCAAATACCGTCGTCTCACCAGGGCGGTAATTGATGTCATAGTTGTATCCTTGTATTCGCAGTAGCATCCGTTGCAGAAGCAGGGGTGCGGCATGGATTGGCTTGGCACATATTGTCACCAGTGGCTTGTGGTCAGTAATTATGGTGAATAGTCTGGCGTACCCAGGGCGGATCCATCGTTTACAAAAAGGGGGGTCTAAGGTAATATATGAAACGCCGAAGTGTATGGTAGGGGAGTATCCCCCTTCCTACCCATTTGTCGTTTTTTAGACAAAACACTTGAAATTGTGTAATTTGGGACACCAATACGTGCACAATACGCATTTTTGGGAGGAATGCGGCCTTCGTGGCCTATTCTATACGAGTATACTACAATTGACTAAACCAGCACGTAATCATCCTAACTCTGTATCAGCATTATTGCAAACTAGAGGCACGGTAGTGTAGTAATAGTAAAAAATATATTTATTCGTACGACAATGTGTACAGTTCAATTACAATTGAAGTATTTTTGCACACAAAGAGACCAACACGTCTTAGACTAAAAAAGTGGTACACGCATTCTCTATATTATTCAGCACATACTTTGCCAAGGAAACTGTGTTTCATAGTTTCACATCCAGCCCCTTCTGATAGTGGTTCTGAATGATACAATAAAAGTAGCTAGGTTTCACGTTATAGAAAGTTGGGGCATCAAGTTTGAACTGAGACAAAGTGTAATTGAAACGTTTAGACATATATGAACCAATACCTTGAAGGCTAGATTGCCCTCTCAAGAGAGTCTATATAAACTGTTGTTGCATTTTAAACTACACTGTATAAAGCGCACCATTCGATTCATGATCTGAATTTAAATCGGCGGACATTCTGCTAAAGTAGTAGTAGTACCATTATAATAACAGTGAGTGCAATCTGGTAGATTAAAACGTTTCCTGAGACCTTTGAGCCATGTAAATTAAAACGTATCATAGCAACATACACTATGGAAAGAGGAACAGTGTGACATTACTAATTGATGTTGTGTACTTATATTACAAAACCCCAAAATGCAAATGTAGTGATTAGCACATCCGCCTTTCATGTCATAGGTGCTTCGAGATAAAGTATATATATATATATATATATATATATATATATATATATATATATATAACTAGTTGAATGATACCTCAAGGACGTAACATTCTAACCACAATATAAATATAAAGATAATAGTCAGTTAATAGAACGTTGCCTGTGTGCTGGAAACAACTAGATACTAGAAACTCTGTTTATATCAGCTGTGTTTTAATAACTGCTGTTCAACTGTATGTGTGTGTGTGTGTGTGTGTGTGTGCGCGCGCGCGCGTGTGCGTGTGTGTGTGTGTGCATGTGTGTGTGCGTACATGGGCGCAAGTGCACGGGTGTTGTGTGTGTAATTTTTTTTAATATTTACAACATAAAGATACAAAATATTTTTTTTTATGTGAAAATTTATATATAATATAAGAACAATGTGCTGTTTTATATGAATTGATCAATTCAACTCACTTTGCAGATTTCAATTCTAATTCCGGCGTTATGGGCATACATTTCAGAGAATTTTGGACACGTCAAAACATGCAATACAGCACAATTGGAATAGGTGAATTTTGAAATGGGCATAGTGTGTAACCTATCTAGTACTATGAACATACCAAATGATAGCCTCCAGCTTTACTAATTTTTTAGAAATGTTTTAAAAATAGTCACATTATGGACGTACTCAGATCAAATTGTATGCTGGACGTACAGTGTAAGATGTTTACGCCCATAACGAAGATAAACCATAAATAAATTATGAATAAAATAAAGTTATGTACTTGTGCATACTCAGGGCAAAAATTTACTTTGCATATTTTTTATATATATATATATATAAAGCAATTACTAGACAATACAATCAAATTATAATTTTGTGTTATGGACGTACATACTTGATGTGACCCAAATGGGAAACAGGATTCCTATAATCGTGCTGAACATAGATAAATTAAATTTGACAGTTAAGCTGCTATTTCATCTCATTACTACAATAAACAAATCTGTAACAAAAAAGAAAATATGATGAAAAACTACATGTTTTTCTGAAAGTAGATTTTTTTCTGAAATGTCGAATATATTGTATACCACCATCTTTGACATAACATATTTTGTAATTCATGCAATGATATCGCTACATATATCATATTTCCCTTTAGTACAACTGTTTATCATCAAAATGGTACCCTATTTACATAGATAAACCTAATTAAAAAAACATTATGGTAAGGTTGACCATTTATCAGAATTGCTAATTTCTAATTTTTATAATTATTGTTCCAAGGAAGGTATATCATGTTGTTACTACACATCTCAACAAAGTTAATCAATCATAAAAAGCACACACTACAATATCCAACCAACAAATACATTAGCCCCTGGTTAACCTTTCCTTTGATGTATTTACTTGGCTAACTTTAACGTGTTTCAGATGACACCATTGTTGTTACACAATTACATACATTGAGGAGTTGGGAGGCTTTGCCAGTCTTAGTCTTTCTTTTGAATAATTTTAGGTGGAACGCCACATAAAAGGGAGACATGACTCGTGGGTCGTCTTGCAGCACGGCTGGTTGCTGGCTTTTGTTGCTATTTGTGTCGGTCTGCTGGGTGACCATCACCCCTTCACAAGGCGATCTCTCAATCGCCGCCTTCAATGTGCAGATATTTGGAACATCAAAAGCTGGCAAGGCAGACGTGATGAAAACTCTCGTCAAGGTAAGCATGCAAGTTATATTAATGATATTACTATGACAAAACATTTTATTATTTATGTCACAATAGGTCCTTAGCCAGGGACCCGTCTGCCCGTCTGCCCGTCTTGAAAACGGGCACGACGGGTAATATAAAAATAAAAGACGGGTTTTTATTTTTACAAGATGAGATTTTTTATAATAATTTTTTTTTAACGGTCTTAGTTACTCTTAGACTTAGGCTTAGCGCACGTGGTCGTGATTCGACGAATGCTGTCGGCGGCGGAATAGCGAATACCGCCAATATATAAGACTATATATTTTTAACCTTGACATCGTTGGAAAATAATGATACTGCGTTTGATCTCTATTTATTGTAATCGTGTATGTCATTGGTTGGGAAACGTGTTTATGTGGACTTTCTCAGTGCCTATCCATTGGCGCTCTCATTTGAAGACACAATCGCGTGACCCGGATGTCGTGGGGAAAGTTCAAAATGGCACCTGCCAAGCGAGTGAAAATAACGTAAACGTGAATAAAAGCAGCTTTCCTGAGATTGTCCATAAACAGTCTGAATCAGCATCCTTTGTTACATTGGTGGAGATCCATAATGTTGATGTGCCTGTTGCTAGTAGCCGAGACGCTACTGTATTGTCGCCCACCGCTGGCACTCTGCAGTGGCCAATTATTGCGTGATCGCGGTAAACTTCGAAATTGAGTCTGATTCGTGCTCCAATTCACTTACATAACCGACGTAGGCCCTACTATCGGCAGCAGTTTCCTGGTTCCTCAACTAAAGCGGCAGGCAAACCACGAACGATTAGTCTGTGCTCAATGTAGTAAATTCATAGTTTTTTGTCCAATACTGGCAATAGCCATTCTGGATAGTTGCTGCTTTTTCAAAGAAGTAATATTTCAATGTATTACTTTCAAAACCAATTATGTTACTGCTATATCTTACACTTACACATAATGAGCATACATTTTGTTAGGCTAGATATAAGCTTTTTATAGTTTGCCCATTTCTTAACCCAGTTTTTATTTATTCTATTTTTATGTGTTGCCTTGCTTTACTTTTAGTGACAAGCATTTGATTTTGAGTGTGATTGTAATCATATTCATATTAGGCATATTTGCATGCATGTATTTAAAGTCTTAAGATGCTTCAAACATTACTTCCATGTTTATAAATTTTCAAGATATTTTTTCATGAACCTTCCTGTGTTGGCTCTTCTTCTATTCAGTAATACTGTGCAGGTGATAACGCCAACCTCGCTGCACAGCTAGTAAGACTCAATTGGGCCAATAATGGTTAAACCGGACTTGGCCTGGCATTGATAAAACCTAATTCGGACAATAATGGCTGTCATTTGACATTTGCTCAACTTGCACTGGCTTTACCAGTGCAAAAACAAAATGGACCAATAATGGCTGTCACTATGTCAACCAGCATTGGATTGCCATTGAAAAATAAACTATTAGGCCAATAATGGTTGTCATAGACGGGAAAGACTTCCACGGAAGCCATTCGCGCGTTTAAGGTTTTTTAGAATGTTCAAGACTGGCAAAATTTTATTTCTGGCTAAGGGCCTGTGTCACAAACAATAAAATGTTTGTCAATTGTGCCCTGATTCAAATTGATGCTTATGCATGGGTGGGTGAGTGAGAGTATGTGTGTCTATATACACGCACGCGCACACGCACACGCACACGCACACGCACACGCACACGCACACGCACACACTTGCTGTCTGCAAGTGTTCGTCTTGACAAGTAGTTTCTTGAGTATTAGATTCACTGGGAAAGTCTAACCTCTTTATGACGCAATATTCGAAGTTCACTTATCAGCCGGCACCGGCGATGGCGATCGCAGCCCGCTGCACCAAGGTTGCAAGAACGCCATCGAAGCTATTCTTGTCGCGCGGTTTATAAAAAAAGTTATCAAATGAGTGGACTAACGTCGATGTGCATTATGTTTAAATGTCACATAATGTTGTATGTCGAACTGAATAAAATACATGTATACATGTACAGTTATGGAATCGTTAAGGGATCAACAATATTTCGCTACGATCTGATTTACCAACTACGCTCTAATGGTAACCGAAAATATTAGCCTGGATCTGAACTACCGAAACTGTATATGAGTTGACACGGAGTGTAAAAGTTGATTAGACATTAAAAACGACAATTTTTCTAATTGTTCCACTTCATCTTTCAACAGCTCTGAACACAAATTCACGACGCACATCTCCGGTACCATTTAACATTGATTCACTGTTTCATGTGCGGATGACAAATTCATATTTTTGCGCACCGAGTTTGAGTTGTACGTTTGGCATTATGATGCAATGGAAGCATGCCATTTCACCCCAGTTTATATTGGTGTTGCCTACTAAGCTGCATTTATGAGTTAGGACTATACATCTAATTCTTATACGAGGCGTATTTGTGAATCTCAATTGCAATTTTCAAACCGCCTAAGCGACGACGCGACGTGGCAGTGCCGTGTCGTGGCCACGGCCCGGACACAGTGAACACCACGGCACTGCCACTGGCCTTGCCTAGACTACGCCTACGGTAATCGGTGACATGTTGCAATTCAAAACCGTTTCACCAATTGCAATGTATGGGGTTTACTAAAGTAAACATTTATTTCGTTGTACAAAGTCAGCGCCAACAGCGTTAACAAGCACCAATTAAAATTTCATGGCGACAACGACACAATCCGAATGGAAAACCACACGGTGAAAAAACAGCTTACAAATCGCTCGCGTAAATTAATTAGGCATATTTAGGCGAGCGATCACACACGCACGCACGCACGCACGCACGCAAGCACGCACGCACGCACGCACGCACACACACACACGCTGTGCACGTTGTTCTTACTTTCAATTGGAGCCACAATGGTGGATTGCTCAGTCAGAACTGTTGCGAGGGGATTCGCTTTTAAGTGCAGCTAACTCAAATGAAGGTCTGATCGAAGTACATGTTTGAAGGTCTCAAGCACAGCCATTAGTTACTTCTTGACTAATCATTTGTATGACGCAAACTTCATGCTGACAATCTACTCAAATTGTGTCTGGTCCAATGTACATACACATGCATGCACACACGCATGCATGCACACACGCATGCATGCACGCACACACACATGCACGCATACTGTACATACCCAGATTTATAAGTTCAGCAATATTGTACCCACAGGAACATCTTTATTTGAGGGTGTGTGGCAGGGGTATCAATCTCCAATTTGTTTTGGGGGTCAACCTCACACCTCGCACCAACTTTAGAGCCAACTTCCCACTTATACATAGGGATACGACATGGGTCTCAAACTCCCCTCTACCACATCTTTTGGGGGCCAACCTTCCACCATTTTTAGGGTTCACCTCCCACTGCCAGCCTTCTTCTCTATTATCTCTGTGCACTTCAACAGGTTGTCAGGCGCTATGACATCATCCTAATTCAAGAGATCCGGGACAAATCTGGAACAGCCATTCAACAGCTTATGGACGAAGTGAACAAAGAGTAAGTGGACAGTGAAGAACCCTGTTGATCTGGTGGGGTCCATCTTTGTCTTTGGTGGACTTATGGGGTGCGGTGGCATATGTATTAAGTTGTAGCACAAAATTGTGTGAAAATTGCCAAAAACTCACTTAAAATTGCTGTATCTGAAGATCTTATCAAGGAACCATTGTAATTTTTTTACGAAACCGGTTTGTTACATTGACATTACTAAAGATAAAATTTGATCAAAATCGGGGTTTGCTCATTTTGGGTATATTAGGTGAAAGGTCAAAGTCAGTGACCTTCGCAACAAAATATTTTAAAACTGCCTTGTGATGCATATATGTGGATAGAACAATGCCTTAGCTTTATTGTAAGACCAGTATCTTTAGCACCATTAGAGCCAAAGTTATGTCTACATACGTGTGAAGAGGTATGATATGATATGCAATAACTCTAAAACTATTTTACACAAGTCTGAAATTTGGCATAGGTAAATTGCAAAACATATCCAACATATGTGCCAGATATATTTAAAATTAGTCGAGAATATTTTGGCCTTTTTTGGTCGATATCCTATGGAATGACCCTTTGGAAACTTTGTAGTGGTACAGCTGGGTGGGGCAGGAAAGCCCCTATATAGCCTGATCTGCTTCCCAGAGATGTAGGCCTTGAGCCAGTCGAGGTCTTCTCGCTGATGCATAACAAGATTGTGTGGAGGAAACAGTTGCTGCTTCATTCTCTCCATGGACCACTGATGAATATTTAGTTGATACGAACAACATCTTCTATATGCACCATCATATTATTGTGACTTAAAATGTGACTGTAGTTTGTTTGTATTTCAGGGCCCCAACTTATGCCATGACAATCAGTGAGCGCCTGGGACGATCTAGTTCCAAGGAGCAGTATGCCTTCCTCTACAGGTACAGTGATTGACAGCTGTCAGTCAAACTAGCATTCACTGAAACAGTGGTGCCTGTCATTTGCATTGTTTTAATTGATAAATTTAAAGGTCCCTCCTCAATTCGATTTTTTTGCTAGTCTCATTTCAAATTCATTTTGTGAAATATCAATTTGGTCAAACATTAATTGAAGTGAAAATGGAAAACGCTGAAGAAAACTCATGAATTTCATCTTTGATGAAATTTTTGTAACTTTGTCATGTGATTGGCGAGAGGATGGAAGTCATGTCCAAGATCTGCATTGACCCACAAAGTGTTTACTAATATGAACATCCAGTATTTTGAGCCTTACCAGATCTAACAACTAAAGTAATTTCTTTTGATGATTTGACCAGAAATAATAATTTATTAAATCGACTGTGGAAGTTACTTAAACTATTCACACACTACATATTTGGACATCAATAAACTGGATTCACAATTGGCTATTGCTAAATCATCTGAGGACGCTCAGTTACATGGCAATGTGGTATTTTATCATTCTGCAACTAGTGGTTAATCACTAGAGATCAGTGTTTGCGCAGAACTGACAGCATCAGCTGTGGCCATAGCATCACAAAAAAAGCGGAATTTTCTTATCAGCAGACCTTGCAGTGCTCTGGTATCCTTTTGACCATCAGTGAATGTATTAATGTCTGGTATATCCAAACAACATTCATAATGGAGGAAACAGTTGCTAGTTCTAGACACGTAGTAACCACAAACGGTTGACCAAAATGTTCGTGTTTTTTGCTCTTTTACAGAGAAAAATAATAAACAAACATTTTGGCCAATCATAATCAGAAAAAGGGGAGGGGAGGGGAGGGGAGGGGAGGGCAGGGGAGGGGAGGGGAGGGGAGGGGAGGGGAGTCTATGGGTTAGTATGCTTTGTACGAATAAGTAGATGTCGACAGTTATGAACCTAAATAAAGGGTTTTAGGTGGATTGCTGAGAAAGTTGTTGATTGCAATACAGTGATTTGTTTTAAAATGATTCATACTGTATGAATCATTCATTTTATTGTTTGTTTCTTTGTATTCATACTTCCTTACTTATTTTATGATGTATATAATTTTGTTGAAAATACAGAAAGGTAGTAAGCATTTGTGATATGAACTTTGCCACATTACATTTTACAGAGAAGATTCTGGGATATCAGTGACTGCAACCTATCAGGACCCGGATATTGCTGATCTATTTGAAAGACCACCATATGCTGTTCATTTCAAATCTACACGCACATGTTAGTATCATACTGTTAGGTGATATTACCATCTATCTATCTGTCTACTGCTGTTTGCTGCGTCTGTAGTGGTAAGAATACATCGGTCCATCTTCGCCTTTGACCACTATTAGTAGTGATACTATGAAGATTATCAGTACCATAGATGAAGTTATTCCTAAATAACATCAAGAACACATGATATACCCACCAAGTATCTCCTCAAGTCTGCCACCCACACTGGGGCAGGGTAAATTGAGTTCTATGGTGTACCCTTCCAGCTCTGTAATATCACTCTGTGGCCACCATCATGCGACCTGCATCATTGAAGAACTTCACCATTTCCAGTGACCGCTGACTTTGTCTTGATGGCCATCCACACGTCACCTCGCTCGGTCGTGTCAGAGATCAACGCCCTGGACAGCGTCCACTCAGATGTGGTGTCACGGTGGCACATAGAGGATGTGCTCATCATGGGTGACTTCAATGCGGACTGCCCCTATGTCACCAAGTCAGAGAGCAGCAAGTTAAAACTGCGCTCGGCCAAGTATCACTGGTGGATTGGAGACGATGTGGATACGACCGTGGCAACCACACCCAGAGCATATGACAGGTTAGGATTTAATTATTCACTTGGCAATACCACTTGCCAGGTGGCAGCACTGTACAGTAACTTAACTTGCAGCAACTTACTGATATGATCACCAGGTGGCAGTACAGTACAATGCTGTTTGAATGAATGAATGAATATTTTATTTGAAATTTTTTCTTGTCAACAAACAGTTCCATCAAATACAAAACAGCGCCATATTCGGCATGAGTAATTAAGTATTATTAGAAATAGTGTGTTGGAAAGGGGGGACAGTAATGTAATACTTGGTATGGTATTACACTTCTGTTCACAGGTAGCAAAAATTAAAAAATATATCTTCTAGAAGAGAGTTGCTTATTAAAGATATATTTTATGTATTAATTCAACACAATTTGATTGCAAAAGAAAGCAATTTTTACCTTTCACTCCAAAGGTGCATTTAATAGTTCAGGAATACATATTTATTCATATATAATTTTACATGGTTTGAATGCTTATACATGGTTTGAACTTTTAAATAAAAGAGTTCATCAAAGTAAGCCCCTTTAGATATGCCCCAGCAGTAATGTTTGAACAAGGACTACGATTGTGAGGCGAGACAACTGTATATTGTTAATCTAACTTTGTGCAAATTTTTATAAACAAATGTATTTTCTTTGTAAAAGTAAGTCTTCTTCACATGCTTGCAGGTTAGTGATGTCAGGTGATGGCTTCATTTCGAGTGTGACGGCTGGTAGTGCTGACGTTTTTCGCTTTGACACTGCATACGGACTCACTCAAAAGCAGGTAAACAACGTGAACGTTGTCTTTCTTCTGCAGCATGATGATGGAGCCTTGGGTAGTGTTGTATTGCCTTACTAAACAACATGCTTTGACCATCTGTTGTATAATAACTGACTGCCTTCATGCTAACCCTGATTGGTGCACACACTACTACAGCATAACACTAATCATTCTTATATCATGAGCAATTATCATATAACATGTAAGGAAAAAGAGTTGATCTGCATAAATTAATAGTTAGACCTCATTTAGAATACTGTATACAAGCATGGAGACCATATCGTAAGAAGGATATAGATACGCTACAACAAATACAGAGGAGAGCAACTAAAATGATTCCAGAACTGTGAAACCTTAGTTATGAAGAATGCCTGAAAGAATGTGGTTTAACAACCATAGTGACAAGGAGATTAAGAGGAGATCAAATTGAAGTTTTTACGGTATTGAATGGGTATGAAAATATTTATGGAAATATTTTTGTCTCAAGATAGAAGAACCAGAGGACATGAGGCAACATTAGTGAAGGAACAGTGTAGATCAGATATCAGAAAGTAGTAATTCTCACAGAAGACAATAAATGAATAAAACCAATTATCTACAGATTGTATAATTGCTAGCAGCATGAATGTTAATTTTTTTTACAAATATCGCAGAAGGGTGGCTTACACATAGATGAGAAATTGTTGGGTTTCGCATTAAGCGAACGGCTCTCTTGTTCACGTGACATCTGGATTTTTTACTTTGGATGGCAATTTTGAAAAACTTGTCTTGTTAAATCATCAGCATCTTTTGTAGTGTTTTTCTAAGTGTCTGGTCTAAATCTTGTGAACGAAAGATGATCCATATTATTATTACATACTATTGTGAAATGATAATGAAATTTCTATTATGGTATTTTGTTCCTTTTTTCCCCCCGAGTTCGCTCGGCTGTACAAATTAGTACATGGCAACAAACAGTAGTCAGGATTGGTTTATATTTTGACAGGCTAAAATACAGTTTTTTAAAATTACAATTTTAACCTGACAATCATTTTTAACATGAGGTAGCAATGACCATAACAAATACGATAATAAAAATAGAATTTATAATAATATATGTTTATTTCAGACAAGAATCGATGTCATGCATTAAAACCAATGCAACGATCAAACACTGAACTTGTTTGAAAGATGTTAGTAATGAAATAAACAAATCATGCACAGTACTACCATTATTTACATAATGTGAAATAGTTTCTTTTACCATAAACGTACTCATTGTTGTAGACAAGCCATCTTTATAACCAAATAGCAAATCTGATGTATCAACAACTCCAGTTTGTTGATTGATTATAAAGACATCACAAAGCATGCCAATGATAGTACCTATGGTCAACACCCTATAGTTATCAGAGCTGTGATGTGCCTTTCTTTTATCTTTGTGAAGTTGCACCATAGTACCTACAAGTAACTCACTTGGGGATACCCCATGAATAAGTATGCCACTGTAGAGCAAAGTTAATGCTTTGAACAGTTTCTCAGTATCATGTATATATGGTATTTTCTTCTTTTCTTTCTTCTTATCATGTTATTATTATTATTTGCAGTAATTTACTTAATGTCAAGGGTAATGAGATTGCTCACAATTAAGTTCATAATACCAGAGGATCTCAGTACTACTTGTTATCTCTGTTTGACTTTGCAGACGGCAGATGTCAGTGATCACTACCCAGTAGAGCTACAGCTGAAGACTACCTTGGAGACACATGGCGCTTTCATCGCAGCTGCCTCGTCCAGTGAAACTACTGCCAAGTCTTCTGCTGTGTCCAGTGTAAGAGGAGGCCTGCTTCAAGACGTACTCACCCAGCTTCTCCGCCTGGCACAGCTCACATTATAATATGTTCCTTAACAATTTGGTGTAGCACAGCGACTATTGGGAATACTATTGCGATAGCTGTATTACTATTGCAATATTATTGCGATAGTTTCATAAATGTCGCGATGGTATGATGGAATAGTGAACAGCCAGGAAAGAAGCCCAAATTGATTGGTGGCACCATCATGTGGCCTTGGAGGCAGTTAATTAAACATGGTGAATCTGTGAATGAGGCTGCTCTGATCAACGATCGTTGATGTTAGTTCGATAAATAAGTAAAACTACCAAATAAAGTTAAAAAAGCATGTTTACAAACTGTATTACAGTGACACAATAGGCCTGCTGATTTGCTTTGCCAACTCTTACTACTATTGATAGTTCAGTGGACTATCGACAATAACTATTGATAGTTAAATTTACTATCGATAGTACTGCATTTTCACATCGACTATTGCAAGGCATCGATAGTTTGATGTATTGTTATACTCCTAACATTGACCATTTATTTAATGATACAAATTATGCTTTAATATGCTCCATACAAAAGTATACTTTTATGCAAGAAATTATTAGGATTGCTTTTACCAGTTTGCTTGGCAGGGTTGGTATTAGAACATGTCTGTTTACAGTTTGCTTGGCAGGGTTGGTATTAGAACATGTCTGTTTACAATTTGCTTGGCAGGGTTGGTATTAGAACATGTCTGTTTACAATTTGCTTGGCAGGGTTTGTATTAGAACATGTCTGTTTACAATTTGCTTGGCAGGGTTGGTATTAGAACATGTCTGTTTACAATTTGCTTGGCAGGGTTGGTATTAGAACATGTCTGTTTACAATTTGCTTGGCAGGGTTGGTATTAGAACATGTCTGTTTACAGTTTGCTTGGCAGGGTTGGTATTAGAACATGTATGTTTACAGTTTGCTTCGCAGGGTTGGTATTAGAACATGTCTGTTTACAATTTGGTTTAGTAGGATCATTTATTTTATGAGACAAGTCGTATTTTAATATGCTGCCTACAAAAGCATAATTTTATGCCAAAAAATAATAATTCCTATCCTATGAGCACTTATAATCAGCATCTTTATCAAGTGCCTTTCTAAATGTATGGTCTAAATCTTGTGAACAGACGGTACATCCTGTACATTGACAATATTAGCTATTGTCGAATGGCAGGAATTGTTAATGCAGTTTGTGTGATGTTATAGTAATATTTGTTCCTTCTTTCCCGAGTTCACTTGGCTGTACAAATGAGTACATAGTAGTGCCCTGCATGGGCCTGTAATTTGAGCCCAAGCCCGGCCCGCAATTAGAATCCAGGCCCGGCCCAGGCCCGCAAAAATGTAACCAGCCCGACTCAGGCCCGCAAACTAGAATTTAGGCCCAGGCCCGACCCAGATGTTTCAGGCCCAGGCCTGGCCCTTACCTGTGGGTCAAAGACGGGTAAGCCTGCGGCCTACTACATTTTAAAAAGATAAACCTATTATCTTATAATAAAAACGAAACACAAATAAACTGTATTACATACGTATTGTTTTATTAAATAACATAAAAAAAATAATATATGAACATAATATAATGTCTGCTGTCTACTGTCCATAGTGTGCTGGATGAATTCTAGAAATCCAGCACAACCAACTGCTTCAAACGGGCGAATATGCTGAAGAAAAATAATCAACTGTTTATTGTCATTACTATTAAGTATTATAACATATTTTTATATATGGCCTTAATTTATTGGCTTATGGTTAGGGTAGGAGATTTGTTGATCTAACTTAACCCTAATGCAAACCATAACACTAATTTAAGTTGTTAATTGAATTAGTTCAACTAAGTTAACTTAATTTAATTAATTAATGTTACCAGTAAGGGCAGTTAATTTGGTATTAATTAATATTTCAATTAAATGTCACCCACTGGCACTGACACCCAGTGGCATTTCCAGCAGGCCTGCAGTCACTAGCCTGACACAGATCAGGTTCAGACATGTGTGAATTAATACAAGTGTGAATGAATCAGTACTGGGGAAATTGTAGACACTGAACAGTAGCCACTAGTTAACACAACTGAAAAATACCAACTGAGGTGGGCATTGGGCAGTTGCCAGTGGGCAGGTCATTCAGGCAGGCAAGATTTGGAGAGAAGACAATAGAATGTCCACTGGTAGGGTCAAAGGTTGATACATTAATGGTTAATCATGGCTTGATTGCCTCTGCAAATATTATGTCTAAAGTAAACATTTGGGGCTGGCTACTTCCAGCCAAGTGAACTTATGGGGTCATTAGATCTATGCAAAGGCTACATTCATGCAAAAAATATGCATCTGTAACATCTGTATTATGTATGTACTATGTAGTAGTATTATGTACTGTGTAATGTGTGTGTTGTGTATGCAATACTGTGCATTGCTATTATATGAAATGTTTATTAAAAGACTGCATAGTATTAAAATTATACCATTGGAAGTCCCATTGTTGAAAAGAGGTTAAACTACATTCCAATATATAAAGCTCTGGTGTAATTCATAATTCCATGCAAGGTCTCAATTTGCAACTATGTAATACTAAAGAAATAATTTTAAACATTCATTAACCGGAAATACAATTTATAATAAGTTTTTATTAATATTAAAAATCTGGATTTTGTGATGCCTTTTTAGTGTTAAGCACTCCCGGGGGGGTACTCCCTATACTTAGGTATACATGTATGTGCTGCACAAATGCCCCTGTTTTTGGCCATTTTTCTCTCTCTGTCCGAAGAAACAATGTAAATTTTCTCTCTTTGTGCCCCAATTAAACCTGATAATTCTCTCTTTCATCGAAGAGGAAATTTCCCAATGAAAACGTTCCGCCCGGGCTTACCTTACACTTATTGATATTAGATAAATTGTTCAATAATTCTCTCTTGGTGATCATACATTTCTTGATTTCTCTCTCCATGTGCTCCATGGGGCTCTGGTGGCACACCCCCACCGCTTAGGTATGGCAGTAACCCCCCCCGGGTAAGCATATTGAATATTATTACTACAGTGGAACCTCCCTATTAAGATAACTGTCACGACTAGGCCAAGGTGACCTGAATATAGCAATGGGACTGTATTAACGGGACTTATGTAGTATACTTTACAGTTATGGAAATAACAGAAGTTACCATGACCCCCCCTCCCCGACTTCCTACTATGCCTTCTGTGTAAATATTAGCTTACAGCGCCTCCTCATTGATTAGTATTATTTGAGGAATTACTGTGAATTTTTGAACTTTTTCTTTATCTCATCATGTATAAAATAAAATAATTGTGAATAATGCACAAAACACGCACGCACGCACGCACGCACGCACGCACGCACGCACGCACGCACGCACGCACGCACGCACGCACGCACGCACGCACGCACGCACGCACGCACGCACGCACGCACGCACGCACGCGCACCTTCCCTTCCATGGAATGTTCTTACTCCACTTGTCTCATTCTCTCTCTGTGTTCACCCTGACCATAGAGTTACATCATTAATCACCCCCCTATAAACAAGAGGGACAAGCCAGCTCACTGCAGTGAAGCAGTCGTGGACCACTGGCCGGCATTTCATTGCACGGCAGAAACAGTTGCATCCACTGCATGATACATAGGGTAGTACTGTTTATAGTGTGAATATAGCATGTTACAAATAGTTGTCTAACATATGTAAGTAAGTGAGTAAGTAAGCTAATTTATTTCCTACTCACCATCATCATGTTCAATATAAGCCTAAGGCAAACAAAAGCAATGAAGATGAGGTGGCTACCAGAGAAGTATAAACTTCTCAGGCTAGTAGCCAGTGAAGATGACACCAGGAACCAATTAACTTGAAGATTTGTCAATGTCATTTGTTCTTAATGGGGTATGGCCACCAGACTGATTACTAATTTGGGTGAGGGAGGTCCCAGCAGTTGTGTTATAAGTGTGGGCAGTTGGGTTGTTCATATTGGAGTGAGCATCGTGCATTAGTGTTAAACTCTCCAAGACAAACATTTTGGAGGCTTGCTGGAGAAAGTTGTGGGACAACGAATATGGTTATTTCCTGGTGGCTTACAGCTGTACGAATTGACAGAAGACAGGATCTAACATCTTGTTATTTTCAGGTAATTTACGTCACAAATGTTTGTGCTGTGTTAGTGTATATGTGAATGAATGTAACAGTTTTGAAAATGTTCTGAAATATCAATATATTACAGATACGTAAGTTTACATTAAGTGTTTCCCAGTAGTCACATTGATTGGGTGCAACATAAAATGTTATAGCGGTAGGATTCAGTTTTATAAATAATGTGTGAGTGCGTGTATGCATATTTGTAACTCATTTTTAAAACTCCACTAGATGTCAGCTCATTAATAAGATTTTTTTCTTTACTAAGCATTTAATAAGGCTCTCCCATTTTTGATCGTCGTTTGCCTTTTCTTCGTTGTATGAACCACTATCATGTAACTAATTATGTACACATTGCAACATTCACATTCACTCTATGCATTTGTTTGACAAACCATGTGAAAGGTTGCCTACTAAAACAATTGACAGCTTAAATGAGAGAGCACATTTCTTTACATGACTTTGCAAGTTGGCTAAATAACATTCGAGAAAGATCTTGATCTGCAGGTGGAAATGGCTGTGATGGAGCTGCTGGGGAATGTGTTGGAAGATGGGAAAAGAATATTTTTGGGACCTTAGAGAAGAATGTCCAATAGGGCTTAATGAGATTTTGACCATTTGCAATCATTACCTAATACATGTATGGAGCACTTCAGAAATCTATAGATATATGATGAAGACTGGGTGCTGTACAGTATAAACACTGGGCCTCCAGTGGGTTCTTGCCGTGCAGCAGCATGAATGTCACTGGTCCATGCAGGCATCACTTTATCATGTGTCAACTGATAAGGGCTTAGCGGTCTTGTTTTATTAACGGGTGTTCTATTTATGTCTATGGCCCCGACACGCTATATGGTGGCTCCATCTAGTGGATTTTTGAGATGGCTAACCAACGAACTATGCGACAGGAGGACAATGTAAAGTTGAAAAGAGTAGCAGTCCGCGCCAACGTCGGCCTGAATAAACCAAATTAAATAACCTCTATGGGTTATTTCGTTTAAATATAAAATATGTTTGCTCCATTTATTTTGCTATAGAGTAATGCGACATAGTTAAAAGTAAAAAGTTAAGTTAAAAGTACAGTACATTATTCCCGTAGCACTATTTTCTTAGGCGTTCTCCGTGCGCTGGTTAATTGCCGGTGTCGTGTTTATTTACCGACCGACTACTGTATCTTCCGTGTTTCGGAACAGGTAAATACTGTGCCAAATACACAATAATTGTACTTATATTAAATATATTTTAGTAATGTATGTAAAACGGAATAGTCATTCAGTACATTGTATGACAAATAATCATTCGTGATTTGTATATTAGTAGTAGGCGTTGCACCATGAGCGGATGGCGTGATCGTGCCAAACCAGCTTGTCGCTGTCAGATTCATGACGATATTGACGCAATTAAAAATGTGTATTAAAAGGTTCCAAGTGTAGAATACTTGTGTATTAATATATTTATATGTGCTGCCGTTACACCCACATTACCTGAGGTAATATAAGTTACGTTTACGTCGTTATATATATATAGTCATAGACCATCAAAACGTGGTGACGAGATAACTTTAGAAGGGTAATCTTATCTTGTTATTGTGTTCATTGCCAAATATAAGAACAATACGAATAAATAATAAAAACAGTAAGAACAATAGTTATAATAAGGATATAAAACCACACAATACCGACATTACTGACATAGCAAGGTAAGACAGCATTATACATAGAAATATTTTTGAATTACAGATCTGAAGGTGGGCCTGTATATTAGCCGGAACGAGATTGAATTGCTAAATGCGTGGATTACGTGATCAGTATAATGATTTCACTTGAATGTGTAGTGAGATAACGTAATAATGCAACTCTTCACCAAGTGGGAAATAATTACACGTACATTAAGATATGTTTTGGGCTCCCGGAACGATAACTTATTGACGATCGGCGGCCATGTTTTGGCTGTTCCGTCTATTGAACATCACCCCTGACATTAGTGGGTTACTCATGGTGATCTTGGCCTGTAGAGATCTCGGCCTGCATGTAATGGTTGCTCCGTTGGGGGGGGGGGGGGGTTGATTGATAGTATAGGTGTGTGTGGTCATCAATAGCCATTATTATATTTTAGTAATTTCCTTGTATATTTGACATATCCTGAATAATGTGAGTAGTTAAACACAACCTAACTTATAAAAACGACACAAAGCAAGAATGTAAAAAGAAATCTGGATGTTTATTTTTTATAAAGCATGCATACATGTATTATTTCGTACAACAATTCTGACAATTTTAAAACAATATAAAATCATACATCCATGATCCAAGGCAGTGGGAAGGCACAGGCTTATTTGATGGCAACCTGCACTCGCCATGTTGTAACACCGTCATTTGGTTTACATGGAATTTTTCTAGACATAGTAGCGCCACCTACTATATCTTCCATACACTGGTAGTGTCATAAAAAAACCAGTGGATCACAGTATATAGTATACTTGGTTACTAATGCAAAACATGACCATGTGCCCCTAGTGATAACGATTTAGCTGCATTGGCATACCGATTTATCTGCGTAGCACCAACAAATATAACATATTAGTCTAAATCTTTAATAAATACTAATACACCACACACTCACACAAACACATGTACAACAGTTAGAGTGAACAGTTTAGTTGATTGAAATGACAGTCATATAGAAAAAACATTGGTAAAAAGAATGATGATCAGAGAGAAAGAAGATAATATTTGCAGTTGATGAAACCCTGTACAATAGTAAGATAACTTAACTGGAAAGATAAAATGAATAGCATTATCAAATAACATAGACGCCTGCTGGCAGCAGTGCTGTTGTAGCTTCCAGCATCTTAGTATTTGATTATCGCTACACCACCGTGTACAGTAAGAAAGAATATTAAGTTTGTAGATGATTCAGCTAATGATTAGTACAGTTAGAGATAACACGTATATTTACATATATGCATATGTACATATCTGTCTATTTACATAATCATATATCAGCATATTTACATATACATATTATGTATAGATAACCAACACTGAAGATTTCTATGGTAAAATCCTAGCCCATCTAGCAGATAACAGCATAACATGATCAAATAACATAGACGCCTGCTGGCAGCAGGGCTGTTGTAGCTTAGCGTCTTAGTGTTTGAACATTGCTACACCACCCTGTGTAATAGTTACGGGCCGCCCAATAGTTACAGTGTTTAACATGCCACAGTTGGAGATAGAAATACACGAGAAAAAAGAATAGATAAACAACTGTTGTGACAACACCGAGGACTGTTCTGTTGTATGATATTGCATCTAAGCCGATTTACACTGTGGGCATAACCACTGCTGTGGGAGAGCTGTATTCTCGAACCCAACACAGACCTTGTGATGCCAGGCATCACAGAGATCACAGCCAACCATGTCAGCGTACAAGTTGGGAAGACCACAGTCACATAGAATCGGGATCACATGTGTGGTAGAAAGGATTTCCTTGGGAGTCTTCTTATCTTTTCGCGGAAAAAACTGTTGAAATTTCCACTGCTGAAGCAACTGATCAAATGGCTTCTCAAGTCATCAGGTTGAAATTCCCATATAAGTTCGCCTTCTGGGACATTATCATAACCATGCTGGCAGATTTCGAACATGTTGGCAATGGCATACAGGCCACAGTCATCACCATTTATCTGTTTGCTGAGAGAGGGAACCACGACAACCAGCTGCCTATCACTGGATCCGTAGATCTGGGCCAGCTGGATTTGAAGGGATGCTGGTAACTCTGAGTACCCAGCAAATAAACGATCAAGCAGAAACACACGGTTGTCTCCAGCTCTCTAAAATGAAGTGACCCAATGGGAATGCCCTGTATAGTGCACCTGAACAGAAGGTGGAGCAGTACGCTGGAATGACTTCTTTGGGATCTCCCGATGCTGCATCTTGTCACTGAAACATGGGGCCAGGGTACACAGTTGCATGCCATTGATTGTGGGGAACAGTGGGTGAGCACATGTAGTGAGCACATCTTTCTTATTTCATTCTGCCTAGAAATGTTTTGTTTCTCATGAGGCAATCAACAAGATTACCTTTGTGAGTTTAATCCCATTATACTGGTAGTTCTATTGTAGAATGGGTCCTTTTGCATGTGGACACACTAGTGATTTCATGGTAAAGTACTAATGCAATAACTTTTACATTCACACCCCTATTCACTAAATAAGGCAGCTCATTGCAAAGGTGCTAATCCTGTTGATTGCCTGAGTTGTAATTGCAGTAGGTACTGAACCCTGAATAAACAAGGGGTCCATTAAACAATAAGTAAGAAATGAAAGTACTAGTATGCACAGTTACAAAGAAAATTTTTTGAAAGTGGATTCACAAGTCAGACAATGATTCAATAATCTGACCATTTCAGAGCACATTTACAAAGAACATGGTGTGAAGTTAATTTCCTTAATGATAAATAACAACTATGCATAGTTACAAGGGCGCCTTAGGTACACAACATGAGAGAGGCCCAATATAAATTGTGTATCAAGTTCAGAATCTAACATAAGTAATTTTTCCATAATTTATTCTTTTAAATTCACTCATAAATTGCATTAGGCACAACAACAAAAGGCCGCTCCTAAAAAAGAATTTAGTTGTAGTGTTCATTGTGTAACACTAAAGAATAAAAAAACAGTGCCATGTAGTATACAATATTTTAATAAATATTTAATTTTCTACAAAAAAATGTTACGTTACATAATAATGTAATATAACACCAATATTCAATACGTTGAATGAAAGTTTTATAGACCAATATTGTATTGGAAAAGGGTTAACAGAAGAAGTGTAATATAATATAGTTACCTGTAATACATATTATAAAATAAATTATAATACATAGTCATAGACATAACATACATAATGATGTTGTATAGAAGGGTGTAGTTAAACTGTATCATTTCAGATTCACTCCATTTTATTTAGATATAAATTATTTCATATACCAGTACACATCCCAATCAGTGATCACCAGTATTACTGCAGTAGATGGTGTATGAACAGTAACCCACTAATGTAAGGCTGCCCACTAGGTGATGTTCAATAGACGGAACATCCAAAACATGGCCGCCGATCGTCAATAAGTCATCGTTCCGGGAGCCCAAAACATATCTTAATGTACGTGTAATTATTTCCCACTTGGTGAAAAGTTGCATTATTACGTTATCTCACTACACATTCAAGTGAAATCATTATACAGATCACGTAATCCATGCATTTAGCAATTCAATCTCGTTCCGGCTAATATACAGGCCCTCTGGCTCTGAAGGTATAGGCTCTAAAAAATATATATCAAAATTGGGTTCAGTTAAATACAGTGTGTTGAAAGTAATCATGCATCTATTTAAAACTCAGTATTTCTTAATGTTGATTCTGCTATTGGAAATTCTAAAAGGAGTATTGTTTCGTAGAGATCTTGAAGGACAATGGATATTTCTTACCAGATAGGACGAATCAAGATGAGAATGCACATACTTATGTAGAAAGATCAGGTCTGCAACTTGCCTATGATTTTGAAGGGACAGTAGTCTAAAATGATGGCAAAGCACAGGATAATTTTCAGTGGAGTACTGTATTTTGGATTTATAACATAAATACATCATGATTTTTTTCACTTGTTTGATTTTATCAATAAAAGTACGCTACCACGGATTCCAAATAACACTGCAATACTCCAACTGGCTTCTGACTTGAGATATATACAAAGATCACAAAGCTTGTACATCTGTAAATGTTGTGCAAACACGCTTAATAAAACCACACATCTTAAAAGCTTTACAGACATTATGACTAATATGATCTTTAAAATACAAATTACTATTCAATGTGACTCCGAGATCTTTGACAACGGTGACCCTGGGTAGAGACTGGCTTAAGATGGCATAGTCAAAAGATAAGTATTTCTTTTTGTTAGTGAAAGTCATTATGCAGAAATTTTCTGCATTAAGTTTGAGGTGCCAGGTCTCACACCAGAGGGACACACTGTCCAGATCTTTCTGCACCAACTGACAATCGGTCACAGACAAAATTTCTCTAAACAGTTTGGAATCATCGGCATACAGTGATATTTCACATGAATCAACATGATTGGTGAGATCATTAATATACAAGATAAACAGAAGTGAGCTAATTTGTGAACCTTGTGGTACCCTGGAAAACACTGGCTTCCAGTCAGATGCTTTGCCTTCGAGTACCACATGTTGTTTTCGGTTGAGAAGGTAGGACTGCAACCATTGTATGCTTCACAGTGATCTCGGGATCTCGGCCTGAGTGATCTCGGCCTGTTTTGGTGAACTCGGCCAGTGACCTCAGCCTGTACAGCAGTGATCTCGGCCTGTATAGCCAGTGATGTTGGCCAGAAATAAGTGTCCGACGGTGAACTCGGCCTGTACGGCAGTGATCTCGGCCTGTAATTTTCTATAAAAACCGACGTTAGATAAAGCTTCTTGTCTAGTCAGTGATCTCGGCCTGTTTGAGGGAGTGATGTTGGCCAGAAATAAGTGTTTGTAAAATAAAACGTTGATTATGTATTGTGATAACTGATATATATACTCGACTCAATAATGTTCAATATTGTATGGTGCATGGTCGGAGTGACTTATTTTTGACAGCGATCTCAGCCTGTTTCTATATCGGGCCTGTTTATTATAGTTATGTCCGACATATTTAAATATATAAATTAAAACTATAAATTATCATCGGCAAATTTTGCGTGCTAAATATAGCCATTTTAATTAATCAGTTCTAAGTAATATTTTATTAGTACAGGTATGTACAGTCCATTGCCGTGATGTGTACTGATAGCATAGTATATATATATATTATTTTTAGACAGTTGTTGGTTATAATGTAGATATATATTTATTTTCGTTATTCGAGTGGGACAACGTTCCGACTCTGAATCGTGGCTAGTTTGCAGAAGACAAAAGACATAATGTAGAAAGTTTGTATTTTTATTTATAATTTCCTCAAAATCAATACATAAATGTTGTGACGTAACCTATGCAATTCTAAATCTAATCAACACAATAACAGCAAAGATGGGGGAAACCAACCAAGAAAGAATTAGAAATTATATAAAATTGTTATTATAACCATATACCACACAGTACAATTAAATCGTAATCATAATATAAAATCATGAATACAATCTAAAATATGAATTATATATATATATATTTCTACATTATATATATATATATATATATAATGGCAACTGTTTGGAGAGAGCACACTTAATGCATCACAGGGCCATACAATCGGGCAAATGTCTTCAACCACTGCATCACTGTCTTGTCCCCAGATCGATACAGGTCCCACTGCATGGCAACCTTCTCCTGCAGGTTTCGAAATGTCTTTCTGGTGCCTTTTCAGTTTACCCTCTGACACCAGTCGCAGGGTGATTTCGATCTGAGGAACATTCAGCTCACAGTTTCATATATGGACGTAAGAAATATTGATATTACTGTGTGATCTTTTGGTCATTGTATATTTGGACTGCATGACGTTACCTAAAATGAAGATGGCAATATTTTTTTCAGGTTTGAATAAAATTTGTCCTCACACTTGTACTAAATTTGTAAAGTTTGTAGGTTGCGTCAGGGTAATTAAACTGAGGTTGTAGTGTCAATGCTGACGTCACCAGCGCCCACATTTGCCGTGTTGTTAGGTGCCTGTGACAGACGGGTTGGCAATGGTGGCGATCGTGGCGGCGGTGGTACCGGTGTGTGCACCTGCCAAGAAGACAATGACTGGTTTTAGTCCAAAAACACCTCGATTAACACATTTGAAGCAATATGCAATTATTTAAAAGTATGATAACTTTATATAATTACGGGTTGTGTGCTCTCGTGCTAGCCACTTGAATTTACAAAAAATGCAGGATTTGCATAATAGTGAGCGGTAATAACAATCTTGTAGTCGTATTTTTATCAACTATTAAACTCTTATAGTCGTACTTTCACAAACAATTCAAACATCACACTTGTAAGTAAATCCAGAGCTGAGTCCTCGATATTCCCCTCTTTATAAAGCTGGGTGGTGGCTACGATTCTTACCAATCGTAGCCCATTCTGACCAATCATCTTTATAGAACACGTCGCTTTTACCTCGGCCCACGTCGATTTGATCTCCCACGCAATTACTAGGGCATAATTTACACTTTTGTAGGCCTACACGTCGACAACATCAAAAGGAAGCCATGTTCAGACAAACAACACAAACAGATCTGCTCAATGAAACAATGCAAGAGCCAATTACTACCACCTGCTTCTACACATTCTTTACTCGCACAAATCAAAGACAGAAAACATGAAAAGATCAGCTCAATAAAACAAAGCAAGAGTAGGAAGCACATTATTATGACATCCACCTTTTTAACGTACAAATAATATTTAAAAACTGATTACTGCATGGTAAATATTAACGGGATATTATATTTGTGACGTCATTGCGACACCTATATCGGCTAAGAATAAGATTCAGACCGATCGTAAAAAAAACATCTTTATTGCATTGAACATTGTTTATCGTAACAATAAATACACGATACAACTTCTTGTATCGAAAAATGTGGCCTACATTACTATAACAAGGCCCGTAATAAAAGACAGGCTGAGATCACTGCTGTACAGGCCGAATTCACTGCCGCACAGGCCGAGATCCCGAAACGCCGAGATCACTGGCAACGCATTGTATGCATTACCCAGAATACCAGTATGATTTAAGCTTGTGAATTAACAGTAGGTGGCACACTGAATCAAAGGCTTTACTGAAGTCCAACTAAACAGAATCAACTTCTTTCTTGCTGTCAATAGATTCAGAAATGGAGTCCAAGTAACAAGCTAGGTTAGATACTGTGCTTCTACACTTCACAAATCCATGTTGGCTCTCTGAAATTGTGTTACGCCCATGATTATACAATGAGTCATAAAACACAGTGCACACACTTGTGTAGCTGTATTGTCACCAGATAGCCTGATAGTCATATATTTTATGACATTGTGTATGTTTGAGCTATTCCTTTCTGAATGCAGTGAAGCCACACAAACTTGTCTTCCAGAGGAAGTATCTTTTCAACACAGAAGCCCTGAGTTAAAGTCCACTTATAGTTTGTGCTAGTTGTTACCAATTCAGTATGTTGACTCAGTTGTTTAATACTGTACCAGTTTGTATTCTGGTTAGAGACCCTTAGAGTACACAGAGCCATGCACAGGTGCTAATCCACCCTATAGGCAAACAATAATTACAACTGCTACAGACACACAGCATGCTTTCCTTTCCAAGACAGATTATGCAACTACAGGGGGTGAGGCCTTGTGGAAATTGTCTAATGTCTTTATATAAGCAAAAATCATGTACCCTCTGTTAAGACAAGAACCCAAATCGATTTGAATATAACATGTTTGAAAGAGTTTACAAATTTAAACATCTATATAAATATCTATACACCAGATTATAAAAAAATCAAATAAATTTGATTTAAATAAAAAATCCGATTTTAAAAAAAAATCATGATTTTTTCAACCCTGGTTACAGACATTTCGTTTATCTACCTTCTTGTACACAGGAATAACATTTGCATGTTTAAAACAGGTTGGAAAAGTTCCACAGTTTAAGGACATTAAAAAGTACAGTTAGTGGATTCTGTGGCACACTCCGTGAGGATTACACCTGATATATTATCAGGGCCACATATTTTATTTACATTGGTGAATCTTAGTAACCTGATGACATTATCATAAGACACACTGATGTGCGAAATTTGGTTTGATTGAAAGGGGGGTATATTGGGATAGTCAAGATTATTTACCGACGTAAAGACAGATTGAAAATAGTTCGGCTATATCAACTGGATTGCCTGTATGCCGATATGGCATATGAGTTGTGTAGTATGACATCATTGTGACGTAAACCTGGACAGGTATATATATATATATATATATATATATATATATTCAGCTCCTAGCGCGAGTATTACATATATATATATGTCCAGTGATAGTGTTTCTTGACAGCAGTGATCGAGTGAGTGACATTGCTGGTGGGCAATGTTCACTTGTCTGTGTAAACATTGTAAGTAGAAGGGGAAGTTGTTGACACAATGCTACATTGTAGCAGTCGTCTATTGTTAGAGCACCGGACTGTTGATTGAGAGGACGGTGGTTCAGTTTCGCCTGCAGACATTTAGAAACTAGGGCCTTGGCCTTGGGCAGTTTAATTCATCCCATTTTACCTGTGTCTTTTGGAAGAGACACAGAAAAGCTGTTAATTGGTCCCTTGTACCTGGTGTCTATGCCAGGGGAAGTAAAACATCACTTGCAGTGAAAAGGAGAAAACCTGTCATGGACTCACCAACTCTAGAAAAGGAACACTCTGAAAATAAACCACTCCTATGTTAGCCGTAGATAAGGCTGTTTGGAGTGAAATGTCTTAAAAGTCAAGTCATAAGTAGCTATAGTTCTTCAGCAGTGTTTCATTTCTGTTTACTCTTTACAGCATGAAGTATGTATTTAAACTCGGGCAGTGACCAATTACAATCAGGTACTACATCTGTTTATTTCAAAAATTCACTTGGATTTAGTCGTATTCATAGGTTATCCGTCAGACATGCCCATTTTCATTTGCCCAAAAGGGTAGATTTTTAGACGAGATATCTTACACCTGTCGATCTTACCCCTCTTGAATACAACAAAATATCTTTGACACCAACATTAAATCAAATTAAACATTTCAATGAAATACTACAGTTAAAATGGTTTTTAAAAAATAAACACTAAACTATGCATGCATGTTCTGGGGGGGGGTTCCCAGTGAGTCTTCTATGTGTGACTGTCAAAAAGAAAAAAAAAATCAGTTTCCTGGGTTAGTGAAACCCAGTGGTGGATAATATTTGATATCTGAACGTTTTTATGTGTTCCAGAGTACAAGACCCATTCTGCGTGCACTGCATTGAACAAGTCAACCATGACGACATTATTTGGTCAGGCAATGCCTGACCAGTCTGAGAAACATTCAATTGTGGATGATTTTGCGTATGGCTCAAATGTCGCCAGCTCAGCTGTTTACATTCGCTTGGGTGAGTACGACAATCAAGTGATGATGGTACTATAAAAAAACCAGTACCATACCAGTAACATCTTTATTTAGACCACAGTACGGTAATATATGTATCACTTTCATGTGGCATGCTTCAGGTAGTGTGATTTAAAGTATTGCCCAATGTTTAAACTTTAAACATGTGATTACCAGACTTTGGATCAGTTACATTATAATTGGAATTGAAACGCCAAATCTGGAATTGTTGTTTTAAAAAATATTTGAGTTTGGTTTTACAATTGTTTTTCAATTACATCATGTAACTCAAATAATTTTTTACAAATAATTAATAATTTTATATAATATGTGTTTAACTTGTATATATCATGGTTGTTTGTCAGTATGTACCATAATTTGCAGAAATTAAACAAAACTTTGCCCAAAACATTATGTTCTTTTTTTTGGAGTTGAGTATGTCTATGGTTGCTCTGTTAAAAAAAAATTATTTTGATATGTGGAATTGGTATTTTTGTGGTGGAATTGGTATGCTGTTATTGGTGCATAATTTGAATTGATATAATGTAATTGACTCCAAGTTTGGGGTCATATTTGCTTAACTAGGTGTTTCTGACTGGGAAAAGATGCTGTCTGTTGCCTTTTTTGGGTATCATAGTCATAGGAGAATGCCACCATGGGGGTGTAGGGATGGTAAGGGGGTAACTGCCTTGAAAGGTACTGGGACTCAGTGGTATCATAATAAATTAATTTTCAGAGCTTATATTGAGAAAGTACTCAGATGTACTTGTAATGTACTTGTAAAATCTGAGTACATTGAACAAGAATACGAGTACATGACCCATAAGTTATATGTTTATGAGTACTTAAAAAATGTGCTAGAGTACCGAGTACTTCTGCCCCAGGTCTGGTTAATGGACCATTTTTTTTTCAATTTATGTAGCAAATGGTGATACCATTGTAAAGTTGGTAATTTGGAATTATACACTTTAACCATGAATGTTGTTTCTGATCTTGTTAACTGAGGTGATGTTTTTGTATGTTTTCTAGGATTCCTGCGCAAAGTCTATGGCATCCTTTCTGTTCAGCTTCTCTTCACAACAGCCGTCGGTGCTTTCTTCATAATGTGTGAACCAGTCAAAGAGTTTGTCCAACATAGGTAACTTGTCCTGTTGACCTGATAATATATGCCAACAATTGAATAAATTAAATAAACAAGTCTAATTAATTATACTGGTACAGTGGCTCAATTGGTTTGGTGCTCATTTCATAACCCCCATGCAGTCATTAAAAAAATTGTTGAAATAAATCAGTGGATATGACGTATATATCTGCAAAACATATATCCATTTTGTGCGTTTTGAGATAAATCATATTTTCTGTTTCACATTGTCAAACGATCGATAGGAAAACCGTTATTTCATATTTTCCCCCACAAAACTCATATTTCTACCACTATCGACGTGATGGTAGCACAAATCCCTACTTAATTCAATTGATGTGATATTTGGCGTTTAACACATTTTGCGGATGAGCACTACATGATATAGATGTTTGCACTGTCTTGTGCAGTATTGTTTGCATGTCAAGGAATTTTATTTATCTACATTTCATGTACTAAATTTGCATGCAGCAACGTAAAGCAGGTTTACAAAATGCAGATAATGCAGGATAAAATGTTTGTTAGATACAAATGTTGAGTAGGAAACCCTTGATTGACATGTACACTGTTTACAGCCAGGCATTGTTGCTTGTGTCGGCACTTCTCTCCTTTGTGCTCATCTTTGCCCTGATGGTGAAGAGCAAAGAGACACCGACCAACTACATTCTTCTTGCTTTGTTTGTAAGTGTAGTAGTAGTAGGTAGGGGTATAATGATACACTTTGTTTGTAAGTGCAGTAGTAGTAGGTAGGGGTATAATGATACACTTTGTTTGTAAGTGCAGTAGTAGTAGGTAGGGGTATAATGATACACTTTGTTTGTAAGTGCAGTAGTAGTAGGTAGGGGTATAATGATACACTTTGTTTGTAAGTGCAGTAGTAGTAGGTAGGAGTATAACGATACACTTTGTAAGTGCAGTAGTAGTAGGTAGGGGTATAATGATACACTTTGTTTGTAAGTGCAATAGTAGTAGGTAGGGGTATAATGATACACTTTGTTTGTAAGTGCAGTAGTAGTAGGTAGGGGTATAATGATACACTTTGTTTGTAAGTGCAGTAGTAGTAGGTAGGGGTATAATGATACACTTTGTTTGTAAGTGCAGTAGTAGTAGGTAGGGGTATAATGATACACTTTGTAAGTGCAGTAGTAGTAGATAGGGGTATAATGATACACTTTGTTTGTAAGTGCAGTAGTAGTAGATAGGTGTATAATGATACACAAAGCTACAATATAATATGCATCACAATATTTGTGTCACGATTTGATGCATATCGTGATACATAACAATACATAGTTGTAAAAAATATAATATGCATCACAATATTTGTGTAACAATTTGATGCATAGCATGATATATAACGATACATTGTTGTAAAAAAATATTTATTTGTGCCACATTATGCAACTGAAATCATAATGTTCAGGAAAATAATTGTTATAACTAAGTAGTGATGTCTGTAAGTAGTGATGTCTGTAAGTAGTGATATCTGTAATGCAAGGACAAGTAAGACATCGACAGATAGCAAGCGCATTTTACTCTGCTGGGTCGTTGGCATTGAGTCATTAGAAATGGGTATATTCAAATTGGTCTCCAAGGCTTGCTTTTGATGTAGTTTCAACTTTCAACACGATAAAACATTAGAAAATATGTTTGCATCTGTCATGTATGTATCATATATCTGAAAATGGCTGGTTATGTATAGAAGACTTGCTATCTGGAACTTGTAGCTATGGATGGCAGCTTTGTTAAATCCCTGTTAAATTACTATGTATCATTGTGTTGCAGACTATTTGTGAATCCTTCTTGGTTGGAACTGTAGGCAAGTGTTGTTTCTTCCTCTTCAGTAGAAAGCACGAACAATTTGGGATGATCTTAAAACCAATGTCATTTAGCATGTGATAATGCAAAACTGCCTGCAAGCCCTCAAAGCCCTGTGTTCAGAAAATAAACAGGTTTTTTTGGGGAAAATTCATCATTATACATTGCTAATCTAAACAGCTGCTAGATACCCCCATGAAGCAATTTTGTGTAGTTTCATACATTGATATTTTGAGATCATCCCTTACTAGACCCTTACCATGACATAGCTGCAGTGTCTGTGGAATCTCCAGTTTGTATATCATTTTAACTATTTCAAGTAAATACTAGTTTTCTGTTGGAAACAGTTGAACACATTACGGAATGTCAGGGGTAATTTAGGATGGGGACACTTGCCTAAATAACACATTTGTCAAAAAAATACAAATGTGAATTTTGTCACTGTCTAGCATGGAGTAATGAAATGACATATTCTACTTAATTGTATATTTGAATTTTCTAGGACATGCTGTATTTATGTAGCATATCCTGTCAATTTGTGTGGGTGTTTTTGATTGTAGTGACCTTCTACAAAGTGCAAGTGGTCCTGGAAGCGTTTGCCTTGACCTGCGCTGTCACCTTCGCATTGACGACCTACGCTCTTCAGAGCAAGAGAGATTTCAGTTCATGGGGTGCTGGGTGGGTCGTCTCACTCATACTCCCATATTCCCATCTTTACATGGTTGCATTGATATTAGTGTCCCACAGAATGCAACAAAGCATCATTCCCCAACAAATTTGAGCTGACTTGCGATCAAGATACGATTATTTTACCTTTTGAAATTCACCCACAGATTTAAAGTGCATAAACAATTGACCCCAATATATTTAGCCAATTATTCAATTTCATGTTTGATGTAGAACAAATTCAAAGATGATTGATAAACTAAATATATCGAAATCAGTTTTCATAGTTGTACAGTAAAGCACACTACCAGGGTGACCATCATCATACCATCATGCTTGATTACATTTTGCAATTTAAGTCAAATTTCATTGTAAGAATGTTTATTGATAACTTCGATTCTGTGCTTTCAGGTTGTTTTCCGTGCTGTGGATCCTCATTCTTGCCGGTTTCATGCAGGTTGGTAAATTATTGCTACAAAAATACTTTATGTTCAGATGTGCCATTTTTTTTCAGACTTTTTTACTTGAATTTTTTTCTAAATTTGTATAAGATATTTTATTGGTTATTCGGCCTATAGCATTCCGATTCCATCTATCAGGCTACAAAATGTATCTATATCAAACTATTTCTGCTGAGTTTTGCTGGAAATCTGTCTATCTGCTTAACCCTTTAGGCCCCAGGATTTTATTAAAACATGCTCCCCTGTTCCCAGGATTTCTGGCAAATTTCGAGCGATTTTACCTCCTTGTGTTAAAAAATCTGTAGAAAAAAAACTATTCAATATTGACAGTTATAAGTTGTGTTTATTTTGAAGAGTAGTAATTTCTCCACATGCATGTATACATAGAAATATAGATATATTAATAAAATGTTGACATTTGATCACAATTTGCAAAGACAAAATAGTAAATTTGTTAAAACTTTGAAAGTTGCGAATGACATTTGACAATGATCCCATGCTATAACCCTATGCAACTCAGGGAAGAAAATGCGGGTATATATGTTAGTTTTGCACTACTGAAAAAAATATAAAATTCTGACGGTTATTTTTTAGGTTACACCATATTTTATCATGACAAATATAGAAATAAAATTTTTTTAGATAGCATGAATAAAACTGATGAAAATCAAGATTTTCGAAAGGGCAACACATGCACGTAACAAGCTGTTGTTGTTGCAAAATGTATCTGCTAGGGTGTGGCAACATTTTGTAGCGTTTAGTTCAGTAGTTATTCGCCAGGATTTTTTTTAACAGGGTCCTGTATGCGGCCGGCGGCGGCCGTTCCAGGACTGCACAGAGCAGCAGGCCGCGGCCGTTGTGGGGTCTAATGGGTTAATTTCCATGGAGGCATAAAAAACCATTTGTGCTTTATCCGTGCTATAAGTTTGTCATTCGATTTTATACTTTTGTAATGAATGCAAGAAAATATGTTCTTTATCATTTCTCAGCGTGGCAGATTTCTCTGTAAATTTAAAAAAGATTATATAAATATGGCTGTATTCCTCTGAAAAATCCATATATTTTTTTTCAGTTTTTCTTCCCAAGTCCCATGATGGACCTTGGGATTGCGATCGGTGGCGCAGTCCTATTCTCCCTCTTCATCATCTACGACACCCACATGGTGATGCACAAAGTATCCCCGGAAGAATACATCCACGCTGCCATCAACCTCTATCTTGACATCCTCAACCTCTTCCTCCACATACTCCGTATCCTTGGAGATCGTAAGTAGGTCATCTTCCGTGTCCTTGGTGACTGCAAGTAGGTCGGAGTTCGTCTGAAGGAAGACGGGTCGAAACATCTGGGAATTTTAGAAGACTGAGTTGTAAGCCTCTTGGTGTACCTTAATTTGTAGCTGGTAATAAGTCAGAAAGCAAATAATTTGGTCATAGTACAGTCAAACCTGTCTTTTGCTACTGCTCCATGGTCACAAATGTGTGAATGGTCAAAAAGTGGGCCCTTAATACAGGTATTTTAACATGTCAAACTCTTGTGAAAGGAGTTGACTGCGGTTGTTAATGATAGGTGGTCGCTTGAGCAGATTTGACTATAATTGGTGCAGGTTTAATATTTGTAGTCATTTTGTGATAATGCTTGGCATTACTAAACATTGTTGGTCGCTATTCTCAATGTATGTAATTTACCAACACTGCAAAGACAATCCAGGTCTTTCTAAATGTATCACACATATTTGCTTGTCAGAATGGATGTGCAGGAGTCTGGATATAAAACAGAAGTTGTTACGAACAAGGAGATGCCTTGCAGGCATTTAATGTATGATAAAATAACTGCAAAATTATGCAGTTACAGAAATGTACTCTTCATTGAATCTATGAGTACGGTGTACCAATTAGAAAAAGCTACATTTGATGTTTTAGAAAAAATACACCTTGCAAACTAATCTTACCTTGAGTTAACAATATTGTGTCTGTGTAGGCTCCAACCACCACAAACTACAGGGGGATGTAAGTTTTTCATCAAGTAAACAACATGTTTTGTCATTGTCCACCAATTAGTCTGATATATAGCTTAATATGATGTGAAATATTGTATTAGTGAGAGACATTTGTGCATTCGTGGTTTTAGAAGTAAAAACATGTTACATATCTGTAATTACGAGAAATCATGCAGTAAATGGGCCAAAGTTCAATTCCAGGTTTGTGTTGTGTTCTACTACAGGTGATAACAATGTCATTGTTCTACTACAGGTGATAACAATGTAATTGTTCTACTACAGGTGATAACAATGTCATTGTTCTACTACAGGTGATAACAATGTCACCATTGATTTAGGCAGATGTTTTCTGTGAAGTGCATGTGCAATGTTTGAGAAACAAGCTAACAACTGTCGAGTTGATGTTGGAATGAACAGGTCTGCCGGGGTGCTTAGTGTAAAGCACTCTGAACAGTCCTAGTTAGCCGATCTAAACTCTTCACCTATCAAAGGAGAAGGTGTTGGAATATTGAGAAAACCTGTTGATAACAAGCCATGTGCTAGATGTAAATCTGATGTATTTACAATTATCATCATCAGAAAAGGGTGTATGTGTTATGTTATTGTTATGTTATTGTATCCAAGTTGAAATGTGCAATTTGCTTTTCCTTTTGATACATCAGAGTTAAATTCATCTGGACAGACTTTGATAGCTAATCACACTGCTTGAACCATGTGTGATACAATGTCACGCCTTTGTCAAAATGACATCCTGCAGGGATTAAGCGTAGCTGAAATCATCAAAATATGGCTATTATTTCAAGTTTTCACTGGACAAATACTTGACCTACTGATATTGACAACAAAATGACAATGGTTGGCCGACATGGTGACATTGCATCTCTGATGTATCGAATTGTTTATCCAAATATTTTATCATTATTATAATCAGGGAGTAATCTTTTAATCGCAGGTTGCACGAATTGCTGAAGATCGCATGTGAGAATTGTAAATTAATGCGTTTGTGAAGTGTATAAAGATGCGGTAGTGGGCAACTGTATTTGTTGTTACTCTTTAAAGGTACAAAGTCTGATTGTTTTTTAATAAAATCATAACGGTCAAATACTATACCAGCCGAGTTGCCGGCGTTGCACAGGAGAAAAGACAAGAGCTTGACTCCTTGCACTGCCCAGTCCAGTTTTGGTAGGGCATTGCCAATGGCAACAACAACTTCTTGCCCCTAAAATCATGTACAACTGTCGGTTTCATGAAATATTCATACTGTACAAAGGAACTTGTGTGGATGTTTTAAGTAGAATACGTAACTTGGTACAATCATAGAAAAAACACTTAGCAGTGCTAACAATTGTACATAGCTTTTTTTGAATTACATAATCTATGTCAGACGGTCCATTCCCCTGCACACGTAAAAAAATGTCAGCCTCATACAGCTGAATGGTTCATTTTATCAGCCCCTTCCTGGCCTGTGGACAATTGTCGTGGTGGACACCTGTCTACAACGTACACCTGTCTACAATATACTTATTCCCACCACTTGTGAAAATACTGACCAGAATATAATCTGCATTGGAAATGGTGAAGAATGTATAGATCATGCCAAATACTCTTCAACAACGAGGAAGTCATTAAGTAGTTAATGTTTATGTTAGACTTGTAACTTCCGAAAATGTGAATTGCCTAGCATTATAGTACATTGAAGCAGGCTACACAGCCACTTTTGCCTTTTTTGAGAAAACAATTTGCCTCGATACAATTTTATACCTATTTACAATTTTACATTAGATTTTATTTAATAAACTATTCTCTACATATTTTTAATAAACCATTTTTGACATATTCACAAGAACATTTTCTACCTGCTCTCAGTAAAATAATTCTTCAGAGAAAACTTTTTTAGTTTGTCTGCTCTTAATAAAAATTTTCTTCAAGGAAATCCAGTCTGTCAGTTGATTCTGTCCACTGGAAATAAATCTTTGTCAACTGGAACAATTAGTTTTTACATTTCATTACGGTAACTAGTAATTTACACAACAACGCCCAATTAGAAATTCAACGAAGCCTGGTCCTTCATTTGTGTCCTTGGAGAATCTTGACTGCCACTTCTGGTGACGGTGGTTTCCTGAGGACGCACAAGTTGGTCCTCTTTTGCGCTCTTGCTACATGTATCTGTGTCATTGCTGCTGTCAGCGTCGGTGTCATCGCTGTCCTGACATGAGCTGCATTGACAACTCGATTCCGACCCACTGTCATCGATGTGTTGCTCTTGTGATTCTACTGCATCATGGGAATTTTGTTTTTCGGAGCCACAACCACAATCGCTGTTGGCAACTTCTGAAGAACGAAGGCACGACACAACTAGCACTTTATCAATGTCTGAACCGATCTTGATATTTTGCACGTCAAGGGAGCAGTCATTGTTTCCAGGTGATTCTAGAATGCTTTCCCTGCCTTTTCCCTCTTCCTCCCTGTCACACTTAGGTACTTTCTGGTGTTTATCTTCCTCCCTCTTCGTGTTGTTACCTTCAGCACACGTAGCAGCCTTTTCCGCAATCTCGTCACTGCCTTTATTAATTTGTAACTGTGACGTAAGCTTGGCAATTTCTTCATCGTTTGTTTTTCCAGATTCTTTCTGACACTCGGAACCCCTGGTGGTGATTTCTGATGTAACTATCATGGCCGCCATGCTGTCTGTGACCTGATTGGCTGCTTCCTGCTGTTCCTCCACGGCAAGTTCAGCGGCTCGCTCCAGCAACTCCAGTTCAAAGCCGATATCACCCTTTGTGATCTTCAGCTAAAACAAAGTCATTGTACAGTAAAGTTGTACATCAAAGTTATACAGAATACACATAAATTTTTGTGATTGTGTACAGCAAGAAATACAACAAAGTACATAATTCTGTGTGATATTCACCTGAGATAAAGTCATTGTACAGCAAAGTTCATACAACAAGGTTACACAGAAAATATAAAAAAAATTTGATGTTCGGGTTAAACATATTGTACAGCAAAGTTATACATCATTCTTTGTGACCTTCACCTGACACAATGCGGCAGAATATGGGCTGAGCATTTTGATTGAGTGTCAATGTCATTATCGGTGGTTATTGAATTGATGGTTCAATTATACCACGCATTTCTGTATCTTATATTGTAATAAATAATGATTACAGTAAATTACAATATAATGCTCTTTTACCTTTGCCAGACTTCTTGCCAAAGAACTTAGCTTCTTCTCACTGAAAATAAAACACTGATCATTACATGTAACAGTGAAATGTAATGATAATGTAATACATCACAATGATAATGTAACACATCACAATGATAACGTAACACAACACAATGACAATGTAATACATCACAATGATAATGTAATAGATCACAATGATAATGTAATATGTAACAATGATAGTTGTTTTAGTTTTTATTAATTGGTTTACTGATCTACCCATCCGATACTTTCATGTTTGAAAAAAACTAGTTTATGTTTTCATTGTCTCATGACGGTTCTTTTGAATCTCTGATGTGGCTATTAACAAATAAATCCAGACCACAAGCAGAAACACTGACTAAGCTAATGAAAACTTATATATTTAAATGTGTTTATACCCTGCTGATGCTTAATGTTGATACCTTGCAGACTTTGTCTGAGGAATAACTGAATGGGGACATTCAGTTATTATAATTATTTTTGGTAATTTATTTATAATTATTTATTAATTTTAATTGACTACCCTATTTTTAATATATATTTTAAACATAATACTTTATACATTTATTATTCTTATGATTGCATGTATGTTTTGTACATTCCAACGAATGCGTTGGTCCCGGACATAGAGCACTTAATACATTTTAGCATAATAATAATAACAAATGTCTGCTGTACCTGACTTGTTGTATCCACCCGCAGTAGTCAGTGATGTAGAGGTCATTGAGGATGTATCTAGAGTCACCGTCCATCAGTAGAGAGTGGATGTCCAGTAGACTCTTGAGGAGGCATCGCCGACCTGACCCAAGGCAGACAGAATCTTATGGACAGTTGATGAAATCAATATCACTACCAGGCATTGAGTTTGATGGGACACTGCTGGGTCCAAGTTACACTACTACTCTGCTTATATTTGGGAATCCGCAGACAAATTTGGGAGTCCATACTTTTTCAACAAATGTTTTGTATGGCGCTCGATAATCTGATTACGGGCCAAAACATGGATTAGTTTCTTAGTGTTTTAGTTAGTACTGGAACATATTACTCGTAGAATGTTGGATCCGGGTATGAAACACACCAAAGCAAGTATAACTGCTCGGTGCAGCCCACAGCCAATTCAAGTTTAACATTGGATTTATCGTCATCTAAAGTAGGGATTCACTTGGACTCCAACCAAGAGCTTGATATGGAGTCTGGAGGGTGAAACAAGGAGCCCAGTTAGGACTCACAGACTTGACTCATTCATGGACTCTCTTGAATATAATAATAATAAAAATGTTTATTCATAATAAACCTTATAAAATATACTTAAACTTCCTAAGGGTCATGATTAAAAAATAGATAACTATTATATAAATACATATTAATCGTGTAGAGCCTAAGACTAAATAATGTTGTGAACTAGTATTAAAGTGTAAAATTTAGTAAATATTCATTTAAAATAAAAAATCAGATACGTTGAGTAGAACATAAAAAGTGTGTGATTTAAAAAAGGCGATAAGTAAAATGTATAAGAACAATGTCAATTAAAAGTCAGCTAAAATGTTCATCGTGTTAAGAGTCTCTGTTACACCTTCAACCAAAGATATTGTTCAGATGTGCTCTTTAAAAAGCATGTACAGAATTGCATTGTCTTGGTGCTGGGTTAACATTGTCTTAGTGCTGGGCTAAGATTGTTCCATATCTTCGGACCGGTGACAGCTATTGAAGTTTTGAATATTTGAGTTCATGCTTGTGGTATGTACAGGTCTCCTTTAGCGTGAGATCGAGTGCTTCGATTAGAGACACTTGAGACTGGCTGAAACATCTCACACATGTATTGTGTGGCGAGTCCTTTTACTGATTTGTAAACCAGTTTACAAGTCAGTAAAATGACTCGTAGTTTGAGGACACGCTCTGATGATGGTGCAATGCCCCAGATTGTGCTGCAGTAATTAATGTGTGGTAGAATATAGCAGTTATAAAATGTTTTCCTTGTTTGAAATGGATGGTATTTCTTTATTCGGCAGAGAAGTGCGAGGTAGCCAGCAATCGTACGGTGTATATTTTGTATGTGTGGCTTCCATGTGAGGAAATGGTCTATTTTGAGCCCGAGTAGTTTTTCACTCTCTACCACTTGCAGCTGATCTCCCTTGATCCATACATCGGGATCAGTTGTGTCAAGGTATAGCCACTTTTGTCGAGTTGTAATAATCATGATCTTTGTTTTTTCCACATTGATGACCATTCTGTTTTCGTCACACCAATTGGATATTTCCTGAAGATCGTTGTTTAAGCTCTGTTTAACTAACTGGATTGACTTTCCTGTGGCAGTGACGGTGGAGTCATCAGCGTACATGTCCACAGTGACATTTGTTGTAGTATTCAAGGGCATGTCATTCATGAACACAATGAAGAAGAGTGGTCCAGGAATAGAGACTTTAGGCGGGTTAGACAGTATGTCCTTAAATTGAACAATCTGCTGATGCTCTGACAGAACCATCGCATATGCCTGCTCTGAACATCCGTAGATGGCTAATTTCTCCAGTAAGACAGTGTGGTTAACAAGATCGAATGCCTTTCGCAAGTCCAGCAGCACCATGCGATTGAAAATTGAAGTTTGAATACTGTATACTCAATTTCGATCAATATATTATGTAAATAATAAAAATTATAAATGTTTAAGACAACTTTTTTGTGTCAGTTTCTAGCATCCCTCTTGTATCCCCCTCCTAGCCTCTAACATGACTGAATACTGGTATGTCTTTGTGCCTCCTTGGATACGAACCAATCAATATATAATCACATCTAATATCATGTCTTAGTCTCGAATTGGTCAACCTTTCCACCAATCCTATGTGTCGTGATATTACCATAATTATATTCTATAAAGCAGAATTTGTACTTAACTGGACTTAGGGTGTCTCTGACCCTTATTTTGTAGTTTTATTTGTTATTTACCTAATAGTAACTCTGTGTTAAACAATATACGCATTCGCATCTGTCTAAGCTGTTGTAGAATAATATGCAGTTTATTTTGTCTATTTCAACTATTATATAATAGGAGTAAATTAACTTAATGGACTCCCTGGAAAATCGAAGCCTGTCAGGGAACTGAAAAAAAATTGTATACTAACTCTGAACACTACAACGGTGCACAGTAATCTTTTTCAACTGACCAGCACTGAAGATATGCCGGACATCTCTAAAGACCCGAGTGGTCAACTTCCAGTGGCGGAACAGTGGGTAAGAGAGACATCGGCGATAGCTGGCAGTGACCGCCTCCTCCGGCCGACTGTACGTCTGTCAAACCATCAAGACTTTACACATACATCCACATATGGGATCAATCGCAACAGTCAACCACACAGCATCGTAATCACATCGCATGTAGAAATGCAATGAATCGCGTGATCACTTGCTGAGGTAACTACAACTTGTACTTCAACTTAGAGTCAGAAAGAATTACTGTTTCAGCAAAGAATACATCGTACGAACAATAACTATCGTACCAACAATAACTATTACTGGTACTGGTAAACAAAAATCACAACGCTAGCATTAAAACAGAAAAATCAACTGACCTGACGTTTGAATAACTTGCATGCATTGACAAACGCATACGCATATTTTGTATATGTTTCATGTCGAACAAAGAACAAAGGTAAATACAATATATTTAGCATACATTTACGTTACATAGTATCGCTGTAGGAAACAGAACTGGCATTCTTACCTCCAACCAGGAGAGTGTCGCAGACAGTTTGCGGATGGTCCAACCAGACTCGACCTACAATCAAACAGCAAGGGTACATAATATAAGTGTCAGCATTACCACTTTCGGGCAGGAAATACCACTTTTTCCCCTTGTTCCATAATGCATTAAATTATATTGAATAATTGTATGTAAATAAAGCAAGAAAAAAAAATCAATGAAAAATTGTAAAATCAACTACGACAAAAGAGGGAGCTTTGTATCTGAAATCTGGAGGATGTTTGAAAAATTATCAAAACACAGGAGTTATCCTACATTCCACAGCACTCATAGTAATCATGAATATGAGTACAGGAAACGTAAATAGAGTTCACGACGAACCCTGGTAAACTAGTAATTACGAGATGCCAACAGGGGCTCCCTTTTAAGTTTTGAGTTCTCGACTGGTAACTACAACTTGACCGAGGGTCGTGAACTGTATTTGCATGTCGTCAACTGGTATTCACAATAAACATGAGCACATTGGAAGGCAGCATTATGAGGCCATATTGGGAGACTTGGAAGGTGAGTAAAACAATGACTGTTACTTACATTGTTCTCTCCCTCTGTTGTCCGGTGGTCATAAGCATAGGCAAATATGATGTCAACCAGGCCCAGGAAGGCAGTGCACTTGTCTCGCTCGTCCAGCACATGTGACCATGGTCAAGGTCACACCGCAGAGGTCAAACATGCATGTTCGTTATTTGAAATTACCAGAGCCATGTAATCTAGAAAGGTAAAATCATTTTATTCCTTCCATGTAATTTAATAAAATTTGCAGTGACTGTTCATCAGTTAAGGAGAGCAGATACCCATTTATTAATATTAGAACTCTACCGAGTGTCAACAATATTGGTGTTGTTGGTTTGCTAGCTTTCATTTGTCATCAGTATTACCAGATTGTGAATAGACTGTCTAGAAAGGATATATTCTTTTCGTGGCAGTTGTCTCATCTTTTCCTGTTCCGCCTTGGTGAAAACCACTGCAAAACAAACCAGAAAATTATTAGTTATGTTAAAAAATACTGGTACCGAGCCACAAATAAAATCCAGGTAGGCAGAGTAACATTTCTTTTGGTACATATATAAATTGGCCAATTTACAGTTGATTGAATTCACCGTCACTCTACAGCTATTGTTGATACTTTGTACCATTTTAGATTATAGTACACCAGGTAATAGTTTGTGTTCTGAGGTTTTTAAGCAGGTAGGTTAGTTCAGGTTACAGAAAAAAAGTTTTGCTAAATATTCATAATTCTTTGGCCATTTAGCAACTGTAAAGTTGGAGACTATTATCACCTTAACCTATCATCTCTGTGCACATCTGAATGCAAATCTAAAAGTAATGAGATATTCACAAAATCTAAGTTGTATGAACCAAAAGCATGTACCCAAATTTTCAAGAATTCAGTAGCAGTTAGTGGTGCAAAGATTCGGAACACTCAGCCAGGCACTACAAAATTGTGACTCCATATATATACTTTTGAAAAATTTTCTGAACAATATCTTTGACTAAACAACAGTGACACATGTTTTAACTGGACTATTTTAGTTAACTCATTGAAATTTTGTATTTTAACCATATATTTCTTAAATCACAAAGCCATACATTTTACGTGACTTATTTGAATATTTTTTTTAATCAATCTCAACTGCATTTTAAAATATACTTTCATTTGTTATTATTTAACCTTAAGCAATACTGTATTTACTTGTATGTCTATGTTTTAAACTCACAACCTGTAGGAAGAATAAAAATGTTTATTATTATTATTATTAACATACCAACATCTTCAGTCGCTGCTCCAGATTTGGCTTTCTTGTACGCGACCTCCCACCATGGCCAGAAGTCAAGAAGCGACTCAACAGCCTCATTCTCGTACAGGTCAGCGCTGCAGCAACAACAACAGTAAATACACCAAACACTCCTCATTGGACAGTAGTGGAAGCACTGAATAAAGTATGTCAATCCTGTGCCAGTGCTGTCAATTTAGCAGGAATCAGTATTATATCTCCCAGGACATTGGGAAATACCAGAAATAGAGACATGTTTCTCGTCTGGGCTTATGAAAAACCATAAGCCCTTATTATTCACTACTTAATATGATATTTTGGCAATTTCTTTTAAGATTGCCACCATGTCTTAGATGATCACAGTGGCTGATTTAAAGACAAGATTAAAAGAATCTAAAAGCACTTCGCATGGCAAGTTTTGAACAGAGATTTCTTCATAAAAACGTAAAACGTGTAAACATAATTATTTCTTTTTTCAGTAATAAATAATACAAGTTGGCAGCGACCAAAAAGGAAGGGGGCAGGACGTGAAACATGTTTCTTTTTTACATGGCCTAACTTGACAAAATGATTAACGTTACACAGAAATACCTAATAATTTAAAGTGAAACAAAGGCTTTTTTGGGGCCTTTGCATCTATAAGAGTACTTGAAAACTAACCATTTGCAACTATAATCAAGGTTAACTAAATATACCTCATTGAACACCAAACAACTTTTTTGCATGGGCAAAAGAATCCTACATCAAGAGTGCTGAGTAGGTTTTCGACAACTCCATCTTTAAACACCCGATCGTAGACATAGACGATTTTAGTCACATACATGGTGTTTGTGCCTCAAATCAACTTATTTGGCAAGATAGTCCATTTATGCATTGTTTACAAACTGCCTCGTGTTCCAATTTGACAGTTCTATAGGTGCAAGGCCCAAAACAATGCATTTGGTTTCACTTTAACAAACAATATACAGATAAAACCATGTACTGGAAGAAAACCTAGAGATACGCATTCCTGGTACATTCAAACATAGAACTGTTTCTTTCTTGGATGTTGTTGTCACCTTCTATGTTTAACTACGATTGTATATTATTGGCCTGTAACTGAAGTGGTTCGGACATAAAACTGTTTGGCCTTTTGAAGAGTCGTGTTTTGAAGTTATATATTTTCATCAACTAATGGGTCAAGATCCTTCAGATAGTTGCAAATGGTTAGTTTATAGGCACTCTTATAGGTGCAAGGCCCAAAACAATGCATTTGGTTTCACTTTAACAAACAATACAGAGATTCTTACATGTAATAGTCATCGTCAAACTGCTCCTGTTCATCTGCCAGTCTCAGTTCTCTCCGATCCTTCAGCAGTACACCGTCTGCATTGGCTAGGTCAATGAGATCGGGAATCTCTGTCTAGCAAAGTAACATCATCTCAACATAAATACCTTATATTATATATATATATATATGGACAATTAATGTAACATCATCTCAACATTGGCTAGGTCAATGAGGTCGGGAATCTCTGTCTAGCAAAGTAACATCATCTCAACATAAATACCTTATATTACATGGACAATTAATGTAAAATCATCTCAACATTGGCTAGGTCAACGAGGTCAGGAATCTCTGTCTAGCAAAGTAACATCATCTCAACATAAATACCTTATATTATATGGACAATTAATGTAACATCATCTCAACATTGGCTAGGTCAATGAAGTTGGGAATCTATGTCTAGCAAAGTAACATCATCTCAACATAAACACCTTATATTACATGGACAATTAATGTAACATCATCTCAACATTGGCTAGATCAACGAGGTCGGGAATCTCTGTCTAGCAAAGTAACATCATCTCAACATAAATACCTTATATTATACGGACAATTAACATGAGCCAACCCAGGGCAATAATATACAATCGTAGTTAAACACAGAATGTGACAACACCCAAGGAACATACAGTTCTATGTTTGAGTGTACCAGGAATGGGTATCTCCATGTTTTATTCCAGTTCCTGGTTGTATTTTATAAACTGTTCCACTGTACAGATGCTGTCAGACCTAAAAATGTAGCTACCGACAAATTAAAACACCTACACTGAGATTAAACAAGAATTGTCTTGGATATTAGCAAAGGTTCAATAAAATAAATGGGATATTTCCTGATGAAACAGGGAGATCGCTATAAAAAAATTGGTGTTGAAACTGGTCATACCTCTTTGTGTGGCAATTTTCCAACTTCCAGGATTTAGAAAAAGCTCAGAGCTAAAAATTCTCTATTGTGAGGCAATTTGCTTTAATCACAAACAAGAGATCTGGGGGCTCAGAAGATTTTAATAGTTTTTGGGAGATGTCCCATAAAATCGGGAGACTTGGAAACTTTGTAGTTTACTCTCAACTTGTCGATGTGAAACCACACAATCAAGCCAGTAAACTAGCAACAAAGAAGAATTTTTTTAATAATACCACATTTATCCTAGTACACTAAAGTAAAATATTTAACAGGCAAAAACATCTAACCAAACAAAAATATCAACTAATTATTTAACGGTAGATTCAGGAAGAACTGTTTGATATACTTTTTAAAAAAATGTATGTCAGTTCATATATCATAACAAGATCCTTGTATTGTAAGTAGAATTGTCTGTCATAAATTACTGGATACTGACAGTCATTTGGCATTACACAAAGGTTAGATGAAAAAAAGACAATGCATTTACCTGAAGTCTTTGAAGTAGCCCACTTCTCTGGTTGGCAAAGCCATATCTTGGGCCTGTCAACAACACTGCTTCTTCATCATAGGCGCACTGCTCAATCTGCCAATCAAATTCTTCGTCTTCATCCTGGCACTTATCATCTGAAAGAATATTATACTCACAAAAAGGTTACCACTAAAATTAAAGTCACTGTCAATATTATTATTTTATTATTACTAAAATATATAATGTGACATTATATCTGGGACCAGCCAGTTCATATGCGCATATAAAAGATACATGCAATCATAAAATAATAAATATACAAGTGGTGTGTGTGTGTGTGTGCGTGGTGTGTGCATGCGTGCGTGCGTGCGAGAGTGCGTGCGTGTGTGTGTGTGCAACCTGTCTGAAATATATTCATAAACATGTTCATAAAATTGATAGAGAATAACAAAGTAACAGTTTTCTTCTAATCACAGCTGTTGAGACACTTACTCTGTGCATCAACTACCTTACAACATTTGGAACAAGACTCGAGGAACACAAGAAGGAGCAGTCAACGATGGTAGAACATAAGTTTCCAATCACAGAATATGCAGACAGAAACAATTGCATCATTGACTGGAAGCAAAGGTGATAGACAAAGAAAGAAACAGAAATGCAAGACGGATTAAAGAGGCCACATGGATCAGAAAGACAACTCCAATCATGAATCGAGACGAGGGGAGATACAGACTAGGCCACGCACGGGATGGCCTACTTGCTATGCCAACTGGTGAGCAGAAGAACTAGTCGTCCCAGAATTCAGTTCCTGATGAAGGCTTCGGATGGTAGCCAAAACGTTGAGTGAGTAAATCTCAATAGCTGTGATTAGAAGAAAAATATTACTTCATTGTCTGAAATATAGATTACAATTATTACAGTTTGACCAGACAACACACAATTTCAATAAACAATGTAATTTAAGATCTTTCTCAAGATTTATAACACATTGTCAAATAAAAATAGAGAATTCATGGATGACATTGCATTCTGGGTATTATTTGTATATTGGCAATTATTATTTTATAACTTGCACCATATACCAAAAATTAATACCAATTCTATTTCTTCAGAACGTCAAAATTGTGCCCAATAATATTTTACTGTATAAAATTAGACCTTAATTATAAAAAATCTTTTTTCTTTTTTTAACTAAATGTTACATGAAACTTATGGAAGAATAGAAACCAGCAGCATTTTTACTCATCATGAAGTTGCTTGATTTTTACTCAGGCCTGTGGCCTCTGAGCTTACCTAGAGCTTCTATAAGCGGGGCAGCAGCCGACGTATGTCCACTTGGTGCCAATAGCTTGGTCAGCATGTCCAGTCCATCAAAGTACTGACCAGCTGTAGTCTTTGCCATCCGGATGTCAAACACACCTGTGTGAAACATAACACGTCAGTAACTTCACAAGTCACCGAAAAGTTTCGGTTGCTATGGTAACAGCTGGTTTACATTATTGATTTGTGTCCAATTTGTCAGCTGACACAATGTCAATATATCACATTGCATGAAATGGTCGTGTAAACACTTGCATTATGGGTGGGGCGTGGTAGCATAACGGTTAGAACGCCAGGTTCGAGGCCTCTTGCTGCCGTTTCAAAGCTTTGGTAATTTCGTTCATCCCACATTGCCACAGTTCACTCAGCTGTATAAATTAGTATCAGTCTACAGACAGAGATGGATGTCTGAACGAATAGTCTTCATGCAGTGTGGCTGAATGCTTCCCAGAGAAGTCGAGATGGCTTTAGAATGAACTATCAGGGGGTGAAGTGTAAAGCACTTTGAGCAGTCCCATGGACTGGATTCTGTGCTATATAAGAACGTATCTTTACTTTTAGGTGTAGCAGTAACAAGGGTTGATCAGCAAAACTATATTTTTGGGGTGAATTGCGACAGGTTCCAATCTTGACACCAGATGAATTAATTGAAACTTTCATCAATCTCAAAGTTGGAGTGGTGAAAGTCAAGATCTAGGTTGCAGTATTTAAACATGTTGCTCGTCAAAGTGCACACACAATTTACTTGAGTATTATCGTGCGATATAGTGTTGCTTGACGAAATCAGGGCCAAAATCGGTCATGTAAACTGGCCTTTATTGATTACAACTCGGTAACTTCTGATTTGACTGTAATTTACAGAAAATTTTTAAAGCGAAACAAAAGTCATGGTTTGGGGCTATGCACCTAAGAGATAATAAAAACTAAACATGTGCAACTAAAATGAAGAATATAACGCCAGTGGTTTACTCAGAATGTGTTATAAAAGTGGGAGATTCTGGTCATTTCTCCAGTGGAGATGTTAACCAGCGACACCGATAAGTGTGTGTACAGCTCTATGAAAATCGGGTAACCTAGACTATCATGACATATTAGGCTATCATACACAGAACCAACGCAAAGTCTCAAACAAACGTGTTATTTTGTCAGAAAGAGGACTAGTAAACAAAGGCCAACATATGTTACATAAGTTGAGTTTGGACGCAAACAGCCTAGCCATATCGTAATGGCAAATATAGGAATAGGTGTACACAAATATTTTCATTTGGCGAGCGACTTTTGCTAGACTTTGACACATCTAACAGTATGGCGTGGCCCATGAAATTAAGATGTGTGTTCAACAAGGTTTCCCTAGTAAATCACTGGCATGATATTCTTAACTGTAGTTGGAAAAGGTTATGTTTTAGTAACTCTTATAGGTATGTAGGCCAAAAACCATGACTTTTGTTTCCCACTTAAGCACATATCCTACCCAGTAACACTGAAACATCAGGTCTAACTCTACTTTTAGCAGTCAGATAGAGAAGATAATATAAACATAAGGTTTTTGTAGTCATAATCATATTTTGAATGGACAGTTGTCACGAGGATATCTTTCTAGGAAAACCATCGGCTATAATCTCATTTCAAACAACATTCATTAAGAAAGTTCTCCAGTTATCAACATTCTCAACCATCAGTTGACTGCATTCTAGCAAAGATTTCAGGCAGAATACATTGAAGGAGTTAAATACGAGTGTATAATCACCTGTTTCTGCCTTGTACTCTGCAGTCTCTCTGCCATCCTCCACAATGCTGCCAGGCAGGCTTAGTCTAGAAAGGAAAGAGAATTTACCAGACACTCACCATGGCACCCTTCACACATTTTGGCACCCAATTTCATCCCTATTTATGCACAACCTGGATGCCAGACAATAAGTGTTTATGATGGCTACCAATATGCAAATGAGTTTAACTTTATAATTTGGCCTTCATTTCACACAAGCAACATCTTTTGAATTTTGTTTAATGATCTATTGAAAGGTTGCCGAGAAATGGGAATTCTGGTAATGTCGAGTAGCTGGTGGTCTAAAATATAACACAGCCCCTTTGTTTTTAACAATAAATTGCCTTTATTATAAGCAATATTACATCTAGGAGTAAGGAGGAGGTTAAGAGGAGATCAGATTGAAGTTTTTAAGATATTGAATGGGTATGAAAATATTGATAGAAATATGTTTTTCTCACTCAAGAAGGATAGCAGAACTAGAGGACATGAGGTAAAATTAGTAAAGGATCAATGTAGATTGGACATCAGGAAGCACTCGTTCTCACAGAGGACAATAAATGAATGGAACAAATTGTCAACAGATTGTGTAACTGCTAGCAGCGTGAATATGTTTAAAAACAAGGTTGACACATATCTCAGGAGGGCGGGCTATAAGTAGATGAACATTGTTGGACTCTCGATAAGCCAATGGCTTCCTTGTCCACTTGCCATCTGGGCCTTTGGCTTGGATGGCAAATTTGTTAAATCTTGTTAAAAACTCAATTTAAATGTAAATTCAATGCATTAAACACTGTCTGCAAGCTATTATTAATATTAATTATATTACAGTTAATTTCACACAATCATAATTGTGTGAGATTATCTTTTAACTGTCCTACTCCACTCAGCAATATTCTTCAGTTATATAAATGTCATACTGCTAAATATCATTGACAAAAACTTGTTTCCTGGAATTAGCACAAGTGGATGTGCCTGGGAAATGTGATGGCAACTATGGCAACTACCTTGTCAACCACGAGAGAGTTTATTATGTAACCCAATAATAACAACAGGCGACTGGGGGGGGCTGTTTATTGGATTGTCCCGTTGAAGTCAGACAAGCTGGCAACATGTTTTTAATGTAGTTAATTGTTAACAATTGACTTGTTACAACTCGACCCTTCCAGGAAGCCAGTGATTTTTTCCCAGACACTGATTAGGACTGCACTGACAACTGGACAACTGACAACTGGACCACCTGTGACCTTGGTTTATCTGTAACCAGTCAAGCCCCTTTTGCCTCATAGTCTGGTAGCTTAAAGGAACTTCTGGTAGCCATGGGCTACTGGGCTCTGTTGTTTTGAACCCTGTCTAGAGGGAGAGCAAGATCACCCCATTTGTAGAAGTGATCAAAATGAACAGATTGAGTTGGTATGGTCATGTGACGAAAAGATGATCTGCTATAAAATGGTCATAAGCATGAAGATGACGCGAAAGAGACCGAGAGGAAGGCTCAGGTTACGATGGATCACAACATCAGCAGCCACTTGGAGGAAAAGAACACCAGCCTCAAAACATGTATTAAGAACGGAACGGTACAAGAACCGTATGGAATGGAGGAAGTTTATTTCATACCACACTGACTAGCATTCTAGTGTCACTTGTTTCGTAACTGGAGCATGGTGAGCAGGTAAGGTGAACACAAGAGCACAAGTAACTAGTCACTATACAAAAGCAAGTTAGGGAGAATAGGTAAGAAAGACATACCTCAGATAGTAAGGCTTGGAATAAAATTTGAACTCACAGTCTTCAATGAAGATTTCTGTTTCAGAGATCTGAGAACAGAATGCAACACTATATATAGTATGCAACACTCACACTCCTATCAAATTATGATATGTAAGTATGATTGACATGTAATAATGAATGAATGTAATATAACAAGTTTTAGATTTGTTATTAAGTTATATGACACATCACATCACATTTTACTTTTTTTAGCATTTAGTATTAATATACATTTATAATGCGCCGCATATCCGGGTTAAAAACCTGATCAAAGGCGCTGACATGACAATGCTAAATAATTGAAAATAAATTGAAAAGCTAAATTAAAATGTGGGTAAAAGACAGGTAGACATAATTACCACAATTACTGTATTTATAGAGGTTGTATTGTTTAATGTGACCGTCAAGTAGCATCATCACAAATATATAAATTATGTACATACGGTGTAAATTTAGTACTCTTAGTCTCTTACCTTGGCAAACGGAGCCTTTATTATGATCGTAATGAAATCTTCATCTTGACGTAATTCAAACGCAGGTGTCAGCATGTTCTGGCTTTGGTTCTTGGCTTTTTTCTGTGAAAATAATTTTAATTTATAGAATAAATGTTGAAACATATTAGTTCATTCAACTGATGCCATATGTGAAGGCTTGGTTGAACAAAGAACATGTTGTCTGTGATGAGGTTTTCACAAATATCATCTGTATATTCCAGCATACTGGCAGAGTTTTAAGGAATAGTTCACCCGTATAGCAGTAATAGCACATTTGATTTGCATCTGTTTATGAACCGCTATATATTGTTTACTTTAAATCTTCACTTCAGTCAGTCTGTCAGATCAAACAATCTGTCGCCCATGTTGCTTCAGTCCAGTCTGTGCCTCAAGTCTCAAATGGTTCTACTCCAAACAGCCCACTGGCAGGAGTTTTGGGTAGTTGGCATGCAAGCATACTTTTGTAATTTTTATTATTTGGTTTGTTATGCAGAAACTTTCCAACGGCTTTTAGTGTCTCTTCCGAAAGACACGGGCAAAGTGGGGTGAACGAAATTGCCCAAGCTTCGAAACGGCATGCAGAGGTGGAATCAAACCACTGTCCTCTCAATCGACAGGCGGGTGGTCTAACCATTAGACCACCGCTCCCCACGTTTCTCAACACAAATTGGCAGCTCTGGGTGTGATGAATGGGATTGGTGACATAATGCAAGGTACAAGATTTAACAAGATTTAACAAGATTTGCCATCCAAGCCAAAGGCCCAGATGGCAAGTGGACAAGGAAGCCATTGGCTTATCGAGAGTCCAACAATGTTCACCTACTTATAACCCGCCCTCCTGATATATGTGTCAACCTTGTTTTTAAACATATTCACGCTGGTAGCAGTTACACAATCTGTAGACAATTTGTTCCATTCATTTATTGTCCTCTGTGAGAATGAGTGCTTCCTGATGTCCAATCTACATTGATCCTTTACTAATTTTACCTCATGTCCTCTAGTTCTGCTATCCTTCTTGAGTGAGAAAAACATATTTCTATCAATAATTTCATACCCATTCAATATCTTAAAAACTTCAATCTGATCTCCTCTTAACCTCCTTGTCTCTAGAGTTGTTAAACCACATTCTTTCAGGCGTTCTTCATAACTAAGGTCTCTAAGTTCTGGAATCATTTTAGTTGCTCTCCTTTGTATGCGTTCAAGCGTATCTATATCCTTCTTACGATATGGTCTCCATGCTTGTATACAGTATTCTAAATGAGGTCTAACTATTGCTTTATAAAGAGGTATAATTAACTTTTTTCCCTTGTATGTTATGTTTCTTCTAATCAATCCAAGAATTTGATTACCCTTTGAAGCTGCAATACCACACTGCTCTGAAACTTTCATATCAGCGCTTATTGTAACTCCTAAGTCCTTTTCTTTTACAGTAGTACCCAGAACAGTATCTCCCATTTTATAGTTTACATTCAAGTTCCCATGTCCTGTATGTAGGCATTTACATTTCCCAAAATTGAACAGCATCTGCCATTTCTCAGACCATTTCACTAATCTGTCTAGATCGTTTTGTAAATGTTGTTTATCACCATCAGTATTAACCTTTCTAAACAGTTTTGTGTCATCCGCAAATTTCAGTACGTTACTTGTTATACTGTCGTCCAAGTCATTGATATAAATTAAGAATAATATAGGTCCTAGTACTGACCCTTGAGGTACCCCACTCAAAACCGATTTCCAATTTGAAACTTCTCCATCTACTACAACTCGTTGTCTTCTGTCAGTCAGCCATTGTTCTATCCAGTCAGTTATGCTATCCCCGATACCATGGGCTTTTAATTTAAGTAGCAATCTTTGATGTGGCACTTTGTCAAAAGCTTTCTGAAAATCTAAGTAGATAATATCTACTGGCGATCCCACGTCTATCCACTTAGTGATTTCTTCCAAAAAACATAACATATTTGTTAAGCATGACCTTGCTTTAAGGAATCCATGTTGAGATGAATTTAATAATTTATGCTTAACGAGGAAGTCCACCATATGGTCTTTAATTAACCTTTCTAATAATTTACAAATCACTGACGTTAAACTCACTGGTCTGTAATTCTCTGACTTATTTCTCGAACCCTTTTTAAATAATGGTATGATGTTTGCTTCTTTCCATTCAAACGGAACAACTCCCTCTTTTAATGACAAGTTGAATACTCTTGCAAGTGGTATACTGATTTGATCTACTGTTTCCATTAGTAATTTTGGAGGAATCCCATCCACTCCCGGTGATTTGTTATCCTTCATTGCCCTTATTTTCTTAGCTACCAATTCTGGAGTTACAACTAACGGTCCTAAATATTCAGATTTAGCCCCCTGAAATTTAGCATCAGCAACTGGTAATGAACTAATATCTTCCTTGGTAAACACTGAACTGAAGTAACCATTTAGGTCTTCCGCCATTAAAAACCCCTGTGATATTATATTTCCAGCACTGTCTTCTAGAGGTCCAACCTTGTCTTGTACGTTTTGTTTACTCCTGACATATGCATAAAAACTCTTGCTGTCATTTTTTATGTTACATGCCAGTTTTTGCTCATAGCTTCTTTTAGATTGTCTGATTTCAGTTGTAGCTGCATTAAGTGCCTCTTTGTATTTTGCATAGTCTTCTTCCTTTCTGGTACGCCTATAAACCCTCCACATAGTTTGTTTTAGCATTATTTTTCTAATAGCCTCTTTTGACAAATGTTTCTTTCTACACCGTTTTCCTTGTTTTCGGAAGGGAACAAATTTATCGATGATACTCTCAATTTCATATTTAAGAATGTTCCAGCATTCAATTGCGGTCTTATTCATCAGCATGTTATTCCAATCTAGCTGTGCTAAGTATTTTCTCATATCTTTGTAGTTACCTTTGTGGAAGTTTCTCTTGTACGTTTTCTTATTTTTACTTTCTGATTTTACATTGATGTCAAAATGTATTTGATTATGGTCACTATTACCCAATGGTTCAAATATTTTTACATTGTCCACTAATTCTTTTTGTGATGACAAAACTATATCTAATACATTTTCTCCCCTGGTTGGTTCTAGTACGTGCTGAGTAAGAAAGCTATCCTGGATTAAACATAGAAATTGTTGATCCTCAATCCCTGTGCTCTCTAGAGAATTCCATTGTATGTGTCCATGGTTAAAATCTCCCATTATGATACATTCCCCTTTACTAACTTCCTTTATAGCGTTTTTTATTTTTGTGTTGTCCTCTTCGTTTATGTTTGGACTTCGGTAAACTAATCCAATAGTTAATTTTGAATTTCCTGAAACAATTTTGCACCAAACAGCTTCATCGCAATCTGCTTCCCTTTCTAGTTTTATTTCATAAGCCTGAATAGATTCTTTAACATATAAAATAACTCCCCCGCCCCTTCTTCCTATTCGATCTTTCCTAAACATTACGTATCCTGTCAGTCCTAATTCAGCATCTGTAATATCTATGTTGGCCCATGATTCAGTTATACCAATTATGTGAGGGTCAATATCTTCTACCATAATGTTTAATTCGTTTTTCTTATTTACTATGCTCCTTGCATTTAAACATACGCATATATAACCTTTTTCAGAGATGTTTTTCGGATGATTTGATATTGGTTTATCTGTGCTAGTGGCCTCTTGTTCTGCTTGAGACACCTCTAGGTAACCCCCCTGCACTTCTAGTTTAAAGAATGTTTACTTCCAAAAACATTTGTCATTGTACCCAAGTCGCTATCTACTGCTGCTGAAAGTTTGTCCGCGAATACTGCCGCCCCCTTTCCACTTAAATGAAGCCCATCCTTCATGTACATATCTGCCCTCCCAACAAAACTTCCCCATAAATCCACAAATCCAACTTCCTCTTCCCTACACAGCCTCTGGACTAACATGTTAATTGCCATCCCCCGACAATTTCGATATTTGTGACCCCTCCTGCCCATTACAGGTAAAATCCCTGACAGTATTACCTGCTCAACCCGCGTCTGTTTTAGTGTTCTGACCAACTGCCTATATTTCCTAACTATGGCAGTTGTACCCTCCCTCTCTACGTTATTTGTCCCTACGTGTACTAAAACAGATCCACCCTTACCCGAGCCTACGATGTTTTTTACCCTCTCAGTTATCGCCTCTATTTTGGCTCCAGGCAAGCAGACCACCACATCATCTCCCTTGTTTAAGACTCTGTCGGTCTTCCTAACTATCGAATCCCCCACAAACACCCTCGCTCTCTTCCTCACCCCCTCTATCACTGCTGCAGAATAACTCTTCCTTTCGATCCCCTCCATCACATTCTGTCCTGACCCCTTCCCTCCTGTCTCCCCCACTTCCCACTCCTTTGCTCTTGTCTCTCCCACTCCCCTCTCCTTCACTCCGGTTGTTTTCCCTTCCGTCTCCCCCACTCCCTTCTCCTTCCCTCCTGTCTCCCCTACTCCCCTCTCCTTCCCTCCGGTTGTTTTCCCTCCCGTCTCCCCCACTCCCTTCTCCTTCCCTCCTGTCGCCGCTACTCCCCTCTCCTTCACTCCGGTTGTCTTCCCTCCCGTCTCCCCCACTCCCTTCTCCTTCCCTCCTGTCTCCCCTACTCCCATCTCCTTCACTCTGGTTGTCTTCCCTTCCGTTCCTTTCCTTCCCGTCTCCTTACGTCCTGTCTCCCTATGACCTGTCACCTTCCCTCCTCTCAGCTTCCTCCCAGGCTGAGGTGAGCTCTCCCTAGCATCTCTTGTGTCTTTCGACACTTTATCGTCTACAGTTCCCCCACCGGAACTACTGGCACAACTCCCCTGTTCCCTTCCCACCATTGCCACAACGAGCAGCCTCAGCTCTTCCAACTCCACCTCTAGTTCCTTCATCCGTGCGCATCCCCTACACTCAAAACTAAAACTATCTGCCTGGACCTCAGCCCAGGACTTCTCGCACCCAGACTTGACGAAATCCACCCAGTTGCTGCAACTGCCACAAATTAAATGCCTTGTGGCCTTTAACTGCCGTTTGCACGGCGCCATCATACAATTTATTTTTAATTAGTTTGCTACGTTAGCCTTGAATAAGGCTGTTTTTGTGATCAAAAGAACACTTTAGGCTAAAAATCCTGCCACCTGGCGAATACGGAGAACACTGTGTAACAAAACAACGAAGTCAGTGTGTACTAATTTACGCTAAAATCCTGCTGTTAATTCCTTTTTACCGAAAACGTTGACTACCACTATGTCAGATATTACCTTATGTATGTAATTTAAGTAAATAGATCACTTTATATATATATATATATTAGCCAATGTAAACTATTCACTATGCTATCTCAATTTTCGAATAGTAAACAACCCTATTATCGCTCGCTGAATTCCCCGACAGAATCCGAAACTAACTTACTCTAAAATACTCCCTCTGACTAATAATTAACAAAACCTGTTTCCTAATATATGTCTACAATACGTTTGTGTATAATATATATTCAATAGTAATACTTATTCTATTTGATATACCGCGTTTTTCTGTAAATGATCTACACCAAATTCAAGTCGCTGCACCAAGTCCAAGTAGCCGGAAGTTGCTGATGATGAAAAGAAAGAAGAAGCCCATTAGAATAAAAGGAGCTTCAGCCTTCAATGCATTCATGTCATGTTACTGGACTGGATCAGAGTGCATGCGTCAGGTGTCATGCTATCTTTTTCTTACTCCTATGTGTAAGCTAAATTCTAATGCACAATTCTAAAGAACCTCATTATTCCAAAATTACAGACATACTAAGGTATCATCATCACATAATGTTCATATAAACAAACTTCCAACCAAACATTTCCTAGTAGTAGTTCGCTAAGTATATATATATATATATATATATATATATATATATATATATATATATTGCTAAACTACTAGTCAATTTAATAATAAAAGTGACTGATAAGGTAATGTATATTTAAAGGCTGTACAAAAATGTGTATTTAGTTTGTGAGAATGCGCTTGTATTTTGAGTTAATTTTGGGGTGATTATATAAATCATATCCTCCCTTTGTTTTACCATCTCCTGAACTAACTAACACGCCATTCTTCGGGTGTGTCATGATCACCCGTGTCTTGAAAATGCATTATTTCCTGAGTCGGCCCAGGACTAGAATTAACTAACATATATCCTATCATATACCCTTTGTGTTTGCACTGGCCCAAACCCTGCATTTGTACTTTTAATACAAGATTAGCCTTTAATATTAGGTTTATTGTTAGGTCAAGGATAACTTGCCTACTTAGATAACAATGGCAACTGGTGGTACGCCAGTGGAAGTAAACACATCAAGATCACTACGAGGTAGCTCATCTAGCTCGTCTGGAATCAAAGGCCATTAACCAAAAATAATTCCAAAAAACAACATAAAACAAACAAGAAACTGGAATCGGATAGAAATCAAGTGAAATGCCCTGACTGCAGCCTTGAAGTAAAGGACAATGCAGAAACTATTGAATGTGACATCTGTAAAGGATGGTACCACAAAGGTTGCCAAAATGTGTCTGTGTATGCAGTATTAATCAGTGACGAAAACAGATCAGTTGGTATTGCAAATCGTGCCAAAGAGAGGCAAAGGCAATCATGTCGCACATATTAATCATGCATGAATGGCAAGATAAGTTCGAAAAGAAATTGAATGCTATGGAAAATAAACATAAAGTATTACACAGCAGAGTCAATGAACTTCAGGAGACACTGTCCAAAGTATCATATCTGCAATCACAGGCAACGCATGAATCATCTGTTGCAAGCCATGTACAACCAGACATAAATAAAGAAGACATAGTAGCTACACCCAAATAAACGATAGACTGACCAGATTGAAAAACATTGTTGTTTATAATGTGCCAGAGGGGACCAGTACTCGTAAAGCAGACAACGCAATCCATGACACGAATCTAATGAAGGAACTACTGGGACACACTACAGGTGGTAAATATCAGCCAGAAGATCTACCAGTAAAGAGACTGGGGAGTAAGGAGACGGGGGAGTAAGGAGACTGGGGAGTAAGGAGACGGGGGAGTAAGGAGACTGGGGAGTAAGGAGACGGGGGAGTAAGGAGACTGGGGAGTAAGGAGACGGGGGAGTAAGGAGACTGGGGAGTAAGGAGACGGGGGAGTAAGCAGACAAAGGAGACAGAAACAGAGGAAACAAAAAATCTTCCTTTACTTGTAACCTTTCCAGAAGAGGACAAAAAAGCCATAGTTCTGAAAAACCTATACAAACTGAAAAACAAAGGTGAGCCATTTAGTGGAATGATCATAAAACATGACATGAGCAAGGAAGACAGAGAGAAGGAGCGACTACTGCAGAAGGAGGCAAGAGAAAAAACACAGCAGGAACAGACAACAAATGTTGTCTACCTAGTAAGAGGACGACCAGGAGAAAGGCAAATCATCAAGGTAAAGAAAAGGGGAGAAATAACCAGCAAAACTTGAGCACTGCTAGTGCCAGAACTGGAAAAATAGTCATATGGTATACCAATGCTGACGTACTAAGGAAAAATTAACTGAACTAAAATGCAGAATAAAAAACCATTCAACTCCTCCACATGTTGTAGCAATATCAGAAGTAAAGCCTAAAAATTATAAAAGAAAACTGACCATGCAGGAATACAACCTGGAAGGGTACTCTAATGAAGCAATGAACATTGATGAGGGTAAGGGTGGAGGGATGATTTTATTTATTCACAAATCATTGCCGTTTCAAGTACACCAATTTGATGTTGACTTTAATGAAGCACAATTTTGCACTTTGAAATTGAAAGGGAAAAACACCCTTCTCATAGGCTCTGTTTATAGAAGCCACAGCAGCACCACAGAGAACAATGACAACCTTAACCAACTACTTGACAAAATAAAAGAGAAAAATTTACTTCAACTACCCTAGGATTAATTGGGAAACAAAATCAACTACAGCAACAAGTACTGAGGATAAGGAATTTAAAGTTTTAGAAAAACTTCAAAACTGTTACTTGATGCAACACATTACAGAACCCACTAGAGGCAGAGGTACACACGAACCATCACTCCTGGACCTTGCCCTCACAAATGACGATACAGCGATCTCAACAATTGAGACAACTTCAGGACAAGGTAAAAGTCACCACTCTGTTATCAAGGTGGTTCTTAACTGCACTCCAACCTATGAACCAATCAGCAAAACTGTTTATAAATACGACAAAGGAGATTACACCAAAATGGAAGACTTACCGTACTAAACATAGACTGGGAGGCAGAATTTTCTAATCACCAGGGAGATGTCCAAGCCCAATGGGATATCCTTATGTCTAAACTTAGACAAGCAGAAGAACAATGCATTCCAAAGAAGAGAATATCACAAAGAGCCAGAAAGTTCCCAGTGCCACTGGATGTGAAAACCCGAGCCAAAATCAAGAGGAAAAATAGATTGTGGAAAAAATTCCTTCTAACCAGATGTCCAAAATTACCAGGAATTTTGCCGACTTCAAAATCAAGTCAGGAGACTGACAAGAAAGGCACAAAAGCAATATGAAAAGGATATCATTAACCAAATAAAACAGAATCCCAAGAAGTTCTGGCAGTATGCCCAGGCAAAATTGGCGACAAGAATGGGAATACCCAACTTGATAAAAAAGCGAAGATGACAAAGATAACCTGACAAAGTCTGATTCAGAAAAAGCACAGGTGCTGGCTGACTACTTCTCCTCAGTATTTACAAGAGAACCAGAAGGAGAAACTCCAGAGGAACCAATAAGATGTTCCAAGACAATCAAACTTTGTACTATCAACCTATCGACAGTGGCATCGAAGTTAAAGAAACTAAAGACATTCAAATCACCAGGACCAGATGGCCTCCATCCTCATGTCCTACATGAAATGGCGAACAGTATCAGTACTCCACTATCCGTCATATTTAACACATCACTGACAACAAGCGTGTTACCCACAGATTGGAAAACAGCAAACGTATCCGCAATTCGTAAGAAAGGCAACAAAAATCAAGCGTAGAACTACAGGCCAGTCATTCTAACCAGCATAGCAGGAAAATATTAGAGCAAATAATCAGAGACACTGTCATTGAACACATGAAACATAATGCCCTGTTGAGTGACAAACAATTTGGTTTTATTAAGGGTCGCTCCACAGTTCTCCAACTACTAAAAGTACTTGACTCCTGGACCGAGACACTAGAAAATGGTGGATGTATAGATGTAGTTTACTGTGACTTTATGAAAGCGTTTGACAAGGTTCCACATCATTGACTTATAGGGAAACTCCAGAGCTATGGAATCAAGGAAAAAATTCTAGACTGGCTATGCTGTCCCACAGAAGTCAACGTGCTAGAGTTAACAACTCATTCTCATCTTGGCAGGAGGTCACCAGTGGTATACCACAAGGATCAGTGATTGGCCCTCTGCTATTTGTGATCTTTATAAATGATTTACCAGAAGTTATTAAGAGCTCTGAGCTATTCCTATTCGCAGACGATATGAAGCTCTTCCATGCAATCTAAATTAAAGAGGACTGCACAAGTTTGCAACAAGATCTAATCCTTGCCGAACACTGGACAAACACATCACTCTTAAAATTTCACCCAAATAAATGCAGCCATATGAGAATCGGACTATCAAGCATAAGAAACGACGGTTACACACTGGGACCTGAACACATAATACTTAAAAGCACAGACAAGGTGAAAGATATCGGAGTCACTTTTGATTCATCGCTTAACTTTGAGGCACATGTCAGAAAAAATAAATAAAGCCAATTCGCTTATGGGGATAATTCGCTGAACTTTCAATCACATGGATGAGCAGTGTTTTTCTACAATTTTTAAGTCTCTTATCCGCCCACATATCGAATATGCCAATCAAATATGGTCTCCACACCTAAAGAAGCATACCACATCTCTTGAAAATGTTCAACGTAGAGCAACAAAATTAATTCCTGGTTTCAAAGACATTGAGTATAAAGAAAGTTTACGGAAACTGAAATTACCAACTTTAGCATACCGTTGCCTCAGAGGAGACATGATTGAACTATATAAAATCCTAACAGAGAAATATGATGCAGCTGTCTCATCCATTTTGTGACATTGAGGGACAATGAATCAGATACGAGGGGCACCACCTAAAAATATTTAAAGAAAGATGTCGATTAAACATAAAAAAAACTAATTTATACACCGGTGCACAGATGTATGGAACAGCCTCCCACAGTCTGTGGTAGGGGCTCCATCGGTACAGTCCTTTGAGAGGACAATAGACAAGTTGTGGCAAAATCATCCAATCAAACTAGATTACACTACCCCACCCCTATCCTAGAAACCGTCAGACGCATGCGCTCAATTTGAACTAACGATAAACGCGAGAGCTGGAAGAGGCAGTACAGCCTAATAGCCAGAAGAAGACCTGTAAGAACCTATAAATGCGAGAGCTGGAAGAGGCAGTACAGCCTAATAGCCAGAAGAAGACCTGTAAGAATGTTACTGTGTGTTGGTTTCGTTTTTCATAAAACGATGTGCGACACTTTCACTGAGAATCCAGGACAGTGGGGTTTGGTCCGAGTGGGGTTATGTCCAGTGGGGTTATGTCTGAGTGGGGTTTTGTCCAGTGGGGTTGTCCGTTTACCGTCACTGACCAGTCGGCTGCGTACAAAATTCTATGACTGTGTAAGTCGTTGCTTGAAACTGCCCTACCAGCTTGTATAATTACAGCATATTCATCATATTTAAACAACAGACACCGAGTCCTCTGTTACGCACTTCAGATTGCGGTAATCGTTCATCTGAACGGCATATTATCGCTCATCCACCGATTACATCGGATGTAACAAACGCTTTCTAAAGATCAAACGGTGGTTTCGTATGCTTATGTATTGTGTCTATAGCTTACAGTATGCAACCAATCACTTAAGTACATGTGACGTTTCGCAAAGGAAATTTTATACCGGTAGACTCTCTAAACAGCACAGATTTCTAGCACGCGCCGATGGAAGTTGCCACTAGTTTTCGATTCAATGACATTTACTATCGAACGGCATATGTATTATTATTAAATGCATTTTCGGGTGTCAGACGTGATATTCGCTTACTCCAGGTTTCGCTTATACCATGCCACAAAATGCGCCTGCGTGTGTGTATGTATGTATGTGTATTTATTTATTATATTCATTCATTCATTCAAATCTTTAATTGAGACACAAATACACATATAATCATAATGATACATATATAGGTCCATATTCAATTAATTTCAATATCTTTATTGCAGACTCAACTGTGCAGCGTGTGCAGATGTCCATAAAAAACATATACAAATAAAATAAAACATATATATATATATATATATATATATATATATATATATATATATATATATATATATATGAGTATTGCACAATGGGGCCTAACAGATGTAGACTCAATCAAAACTATTATGTATATACAACATCTTTATCCAATGTCGTCGTATTCTCGAAAGCCACTTTAAATCACTGTTCACAATTGCAATCACCAGCTTATTATAAGAGGCATCAAGTCTCAGCATGAATTTATATACACAATATTTCTAATCACAGCTTTATTAAATTGTTGGGTACACAGTTCTCTACAAACATGGTAGAGGCACTGCAATATATATAGGCTGTCTTAGTAATAATAAAAAAACATTATTGTATGCAACATGGAGCTTATGTATACTTGCTGCTGTGCAATTTCACAAAATAGTTGAGCAGTATACATTGGTCATACATAGTCAGCTAACAAAATAATGTAAAATAAAAAATGAGGTGAAATATAAAATATACATACAGTATGATTACACAAGGTCATTATGTATATAAAGTGACTTTATCCATATCTGTGTGTGTGTGTGCGTGCGTTCGTGCATGCGTGCGTGCATGCGTGCATGCGTGTGTGCATGCATGTATGTATGTATGTATATACACAGGGTTGACTGAATTACTTAAATTTTTTACTTGAGTAAAAGTAAAAGTAATTCACCTAAAAACTACTTGAGTAAAAGTAAAATTACTTTGTAAAAAAAACTATTTGAGTAAAAAGTAAAACTACTTTTCAAAAGTACTTGAAGTACAAGTACAAGTAAAAGTACAATACTTAGAAATAAAAACAAAATCATGAGAAATATTATATAAATTACACAATTTGCATCTTACAACTGTTATGCAACCACTTTGCCTATAACAATGTGCTCCCAGACAGCCTTAGCTGGTTAATCGGTCTGCCACCATTGAACATGGTGTTCACTTGGATGCTTGGAAAATTACATTATCTTTAATGAGAGCTCACAACATCAAATAATTTCAGTTAAATACAAAACTTAATTAATGATGAGGCACAATCTGTCTTTTTATCGACCTGTTCCACTGGGGTATCGGAGGAGCTAGATTGTACAACAGGATATGTATAAGCAGGTGTGATTGTATCTGAGTAGGTAGAGGGTCAGTCCAGTACTAGTAGTAGCCTCTCAGGGAAACTGGTCAGAGATAATACAACCTAGCACTGCCCATAGTAAAACTAACAAAGACATTTGATGCCTAGCTGATGAAGCCATCTGGCTTGTGAACCCCC